>JAAAWM010008316.1:0-13320 GCA_036873465.1 Thinopyrum obtusiflorum
TGATCAAGTATACGGATGGGATATTCTGGATAAGACAGATCTTCCCGTAATTCAAGCACTTCATGATCCACAGCTCGAATAGGATCCTTGAAACAGCGACGGAGTTGGGATACATGAAAGACATCATGCACCTGAGAAAGATTTGGCGACAATTCCAATTGATAGGCCACCTCTCCTCGACGGGCAAGAATACGGAACGGGCCAATGCAGCGAGGAACTAACTTGCCTTTGATTCCGAACCGGTGAGTGCCTTTTAACGGAGTGACGCGAAGGTAAGCTTGTTCGCCAGGTTGATAGACCATTTCCTTGTGCTTTCGGTCATAGTTGCTTTTCTGACGAGACTGAGCAGACTTCAAGTGTTCACGGACAATGCGGACTTGTTCTTCAGCTTGCTGAACAATGTCCGGTCCGACGAGTGAGCGTTCCCCAGTTTCTGACCAATTCAGAGGGGTTCGACACTTACGACCATATAGAACTTCAAACGGTGCCATCTTCAAATTAGCTTGATAGCTATTGTTGTAAGAGAATTCGGCATACGGGAGAGATTCCTCCCACTTCTTACCGAAGGAGATGACGCAAGCTCGAAGCATATCTTCAAGCACTTGATTAACTCGTTCGACTTGACCTTGAGACTGAGGGTGGAAAGCGGTATTGAAGGACAGATGAGTTCCCATAGCTTCTTGGAAACTATTCCAAAATCAGGAGGTAAAGAGGCTGCCACGATCAGAACAGATCTCCAGCGGAACACCATGGAGTGACACAATTCGGGAAACATACAAGTCTGCTAACTGACTAGCAGTGATTGTCTCCTTGACTAGCAGAAAGTGAGCAACCTTCGAGAATCGGTCAATGACGACAAAAATAGCATCATGGCCCTTCTGAGACCTAGGAAATCCAGTAATGAAATCCATTTGGACCTTGTCCCATTTCCATTCAGGAATTTCAAGGGGTTGCAGAGTTCCAGCAGGCGTGCTTTCGGTCATAGTTGCTTTTCTGACGAGACTGAGCAGACTTCAAGTGTTCACGGACAATGCGGACTTGTTCTTCAGCTTGGGGGGGGGGGGGGGGGGGGGGGGGGGGGGGGGGGGGGGGGGGGGGGGGGGGGGGGGGGGGGGGGGGGGGGGGGGGGGGGGGGGGGGGGGGGGGGGGGGGGGGGGGGGGGGGGGGGGGGGGGGGGGGGGGGGGGGGGGGGGGGGGGGGGGGGGGGGGGGGGGGGGGGGGGGGGGGGGGGGGGGGGGGGGGGGGGGGGGGGGGGGGGGGGGGGGGGGGGGGGGGGGGGGGGGGGGGGGGGGGGGGGGGGGGGGGGGGGGGGGGGGGGGGGGGGGGGGGGGGGGGGGGGGGGGGGGGGGGGGGGGGGGGGGGGGGGGGGGGGGGGGGGGGGGGGGGGGGGGGGGGGGGGGGGGGGGGGGGGGGGGGGGGGGGGGGGGGGGGGGGGGGGGGGGGGGGGGGGGGGGGGGGGGGGGGGGGGGGGGGGGGGGGGGGGGGGGGGGGGGGGGGGGGGGGGGGGGGGGGGGGGGGGGGGGGGGGGGGGGGGGGGGGGGGGGGGGGGGGGGGGGGGGGGGGGGGGGGGGGGGGGGGGGGGGGGGGGGGGGGGGGGGGGGGGGGGGGGGGGGGGGGGGGGGGGGGGGGGGGGGGGGGGGGGGGGGGGGGGGGGGGGGGGGGGGGGGGGGGGGGGGGGGGGGGGGGGGGGGGGGGGGGGGGGGGGGGGGGATAATTAAAATGCATTAATCCTCACTGTTTTAATTATGTTAGAGGCACCTAATTATTTTATTATTTGTTGGTTACAATTTTAGACTAGCCTCTGCAATATTTGTTATTTATCGAACATTTTAGTTTTTATGTTGGACACCTTTTATATTTCACTTTCATTTAAATTTGAATTTGAGTTAGTAGTTGAAATGCAATATGATGCAGATGATGATTATGCACTGTTAATCATGCTGACATGTCATTATCAAAAGTGATTACTGTTGCTAATCACCGGGGGTGTTACAACTCTCCTCATCTATCAAGAATTCTCGTCCCCGAGAATTAAGAGGAAGACTGAAAGAAAGCGGGGTATTCTTCGCGAAGACGATCCTCGCGTTCCCAAGTGGCTTCATCTTCAGAATGATTCGACCACTGAACTTTGAGGAATTTGATCGACTTCTGACGAGTTCGACGTTCAGTTTGATCAATAATACGGATGGGGTACTCTGGATAAGACAGATCTTCCCGTAATTCAAGCACTTCATGATCCACAGCTCGAATAGGATCCTTGAAGCAGCGACGGAGTTGGGATACATGAAAGACATCATGCACCTGAGAAAGATTTGGCGGCAATTCCAATTGATATGCCACCTCTCCTCGACGGGCAAGAATACGGAACGGGCCAATGTAGCGTGGAGCTAACTTGCCTTTGATTCCGAATCGATGAGTGCCCTTCAACGGAGTGACGCGAAGGTAAGCTTGTTCGCCAGGTTGATAGACCATTTCCTTGTGCTTTCGATCATAGTTGCTCTTCTGACGAGACTGAGCAGTTTTCAGATGTTCTCGGACGATGCGGACTTGTTCTTCAGCTTGCTGAACAATGTCCGGTCCGACGTGTGAGCGTTCCCCAGTTTCTGACCAATTCAGAGGGGTTCGACACTTACGACCGTAAAGAACTTCAAACGGTGACATCTTCAAACTAGCTTGATAGCTATTGTTGTAAGAGAATTCGGCATATGGGAGAGATTCCTCCCACTTCTTACCGAAGGAGATGACGAAAGCTCGAAGCATATCTTCGAGCACTTGATTAACTCGTTCGACTTGACCCTGAGACTGAGGGTGAAAAGCGGTACTGAAGGACAGATGAGTTCCCATAGCTTCTTGGAAACTATTCCAGAATCTGGAGGTGAAGAGGCTGCCACGATCCGAACTGATTTCCAACGGAACACCGTGGAGTGTCACAATTCGGGAAACATACAAGTCTGCTAACTGGCTAGCAGTGATTGTCTCCTTAACAGGCAGAAAGTGAGCAACCTTGGAGAATCTGTCAATGACGACAAAAATAGCATCATGACCCTTCTGAGATCTGGGTAAACCAGTAATGAAATCCATTTGGACCTTGTCCCATTTCCATTCAGGAATTTCAAGGGGTTGCAGTGTTCCAGCAGGCCTTTGGTGTTCTGCTTTAATGCGACGACAAACGTCACACTCAGAAACATAACGAGCAATGTCTCGCTTCATATTGGGCCACCAGAATCTCTGACAAATGTCACGGTACATCTTGGTGCTACCAGGGTGAATAGACAGAGGAGTGTCATGAGCTTCTTTCATAACGTATTCCCTCTCATCCTTAAACTTGGGTATGAAGAGACGGCGTTGAAAAAATAGGATCCCATCCTTATCAAGATGGAATTCCGACGGCTTTCCTGTTCCGAGGTATCGCTTAATCATTCCAACTTCAGAGTCATACCGTTGCATAGTCTTGATGCTGTGCTCTAAATCTGGTTCGACAACGAGGGTATTGAGATAACCCTGTGGAACAATATTGAGGTTCAACTTGCGAAGCTCTTCATAAAGCATAGGTTGTGCTTCCTGAACCATAAGGTTGCTGCAATAAGCCTTGCGACTCAAAGCATCGGCCATCACATTAGCCTTGCCAGGGGTATATGAGATATTCATATCATAATCGGCAATTTTCTCGAGCCATCTTTGTTGACGAAGGTTCAGATCTGGTTGAGTATATAGATACTTCAAGCTTTGATGATACGTGTATATCTCGCAACGGTTACCGAGAAGGTAATGTCGCCATAGTTTCAGGGCATAAATAACCGCAGAAAGTTCAAGATCATGCACTGGGTAATTTTCTTCGTGAGGACGCAATTGTCGGGAGGCATAAGCAATCACTTTGCGCTCTTGCATTAGGACACAGCCTAATCCTTGACGAGATGCATCGCAGTATATCACGAAATCCTTTCGAGTATCCGGGGGTGCTAACACTGGGGCAGATGTCAACTTATCTTTTAGTGTCTGAAAGCTTTCTTGACATTTATCTGTCCACTCAAATTTAACGCCTTTGTGGAGCAGGTTAGTAAGTGGCTTTGCAATCTTGGAAAAGTTCTCAACGAATCGACGGCAATAGCTAGCGAGTCCGAGAAAACTTCTGACTTGCTTAACATTCTTCGGGGGGGGGGGGGGGGGGGGGGGGGGGGGGGGGGGGGGGGGGGGGGGGGGGGGGGGGGGGGGGGGGGGGGGGGGGGGGGGGGGGGGGGGGGGGGGGGGGGGGGGGGGGGGGGGGGGGGGGGGGGGGGGGGGGGGGGGGGGGGGGGGGGGGGGGGGGGGGGGGGGGGGGGGGGGGGGGGGGGGGGGGGGGGGGGGGGGGGGGGGGGGGGGGGGGGGGGGGGGGGGGGGGGGGGGGGGGGGGGGGGGGGGGGGGGGGGGGGGGGGGGGGGGGGGGGGGGGGGGGGGGGGGGGGGGGGGGGGGGGGGGGGGGGGGGGGGGGGGGGGGGGGGGGGGGGGGGGGGGGGGGGGGGGGGGGGGGGGGGGGGGGGGGGGGGGGGGGGGGGGGGGGGGGGGGGGGGGGGGGGGGGGGGGGGGGGGGGGGGGGGGGGGGGGGGGGGGGGGGGGGGGGGGGGGGGGGGGGGGGGGGGGGGGGGGGGGGGGGGGGGGGGGGGGGGGGGGGGGGGGGGGGGGGGGGGGGGGGGGGGGGGGGGGGGGGGGGGGGGGGGGGGGGGGGGGGGGGGGGGGGGGGGGGGGGGGGGGGGGGGGGGGGGGGGGGGGGGGGGGGGGGGGGGGGGGGGGGGGGGGGGGGGGGGGGGGGGGGGGGGGGGGGGGGGGGGGGGGGGGGGGGGGGGGGGGGGGGGGGGGGGGGGGGGGGGGGGGGGGGGGGGGGGGGGGGGGGGGGGGGGGGGGGGGGGGGGGGGGGGGGGGGGGGGGGGGGGGGGGGGGGGGGGGGGGGGGGGGGGGGGGGGGGGGGGGGGGGGGGGGGGGGGGGGGGGGGGGGGGGGGGGGGGGGGGGGGGGGGGGGGGGGGGGGGGGGGGGGGGGGGGGGGGGGGGGGGGGGGGGGGGGGGGGGGGGGGGGGGGGGGGGGGGGGGGGGGGGGGGGGGGGGGGGGGGGGGGGGGGGGGGGGGGGGGGGGGGGGGGGGGGGGGGGGGGGGGGGGGGGGGGGGGGGGGGGGGGGGGGGGGGGGGGGGGGGGGGGGGGGGGGGGGGGGGGGGGGGGGGGGGGGGGGGGGGGGGGGGGGGGGGGGGGGGGGGGGGGGGGGGGGGGGGGGGGGGGGGGGGGGGGGGGGGGGGGGGGGGGGGGGGGGGGGGGGGGGGGGGGGGGGGGGGGGGGGGGGGGGGGGGGGGGGGGGGGGGGGGGGGGGGGGGGGGGGGGGGGGGGGGGGGGGGGGGGGGGGGGGGGGGGGGGGGGGGGGGGGGGGGGGGGGGGGGGGGGGGGGGGGGGGGGGGGGGGGGGGGGGGGGGGGGGGGGGGGGGGGGGGGGGGGGGGGGGGGGGGGGGGGGGGGGGGGGGGGGGGGGGGGGGGGGGGGGGGGGGGGGGGGGGGGGGGGGGGGGGGGGGGGGGGGGGGGGGGGGGGGGGGGGGGGGGGGGGGGGGGGGGGGGGGGGGGGGGGGGGGGGGGGGGGGGGGGGGGGGGGGGGGGGGGGGGGGGGGGGGGGGGGGGGGGGGGGGGGGGGGGGGGGGGGGGGGGGGGGGGGGGGGGGGGGGGGGGGGGGGGGGGGGGGGGGGGGGGGGGGGGGGGGGGGGGGGGGGGGGGGGGGGGGGGGGGGGGGGGGGGGGGGGGGGGGGGGGGGGGGGGGGGGGGGGGGGGGGGGGGGGGGGGGGGGGGGGGGGGGGGGGGGGGGGGGGGGGGGGGGGGGGGGGGGGGGGGGGGGGGGGGGGGGGGGGGGGGGGGGGGGGGGGGGGGGGGGGGGGGGGGGGGGGGGGGGGGGGGGGGGGGGGGGGGGGGGGGGGGGGGGGGGGGGGGGGGGGGGGGGGGGGGGGGGGGGGGGGGGGGGGGGGGGGGGGGGGGGGGGGGGGGGGGGGGGGGGGGGGGGGGGGGGGGGGGGGGGGGGGGGGGGGGGGGGGGGGGGGGGGGGGGGGGGGGGGGGGGGGGGGGGGGGGGGGGGGGGGGGGGGGGGGGGGGGGGGGGGGGGGGGGGGGGGGGGGGGGGGGGGGGGGGGGGGGGGGGGGGGGGGGGGGGGGGGGGGGGGGGGGGGGGGGGGGGGGGGGGGGGGGGGGGGGGGGGGGGGGGGGGGGGGGGGGGGGGGGGGGGGGGGGGGGGGGGGGGGGGGGGGGGGGGGGGGGGGGGGGGGGGGGGGGGGGGGGGGGGGGGGGGGGGGGGGGGGGGGGGGGGGGGGGGGGGGGGGGGGGGGGGGGGGGGGGGGGGGGGGGGGGGGGGGGGGGGGGGGGGGGGGGGGGGGGGGGGGGGGGGGGGGGGGGGGGGGGGGGGGGGGGGGGGGGGGGGGGGGGGGGGGGGGGGGGGGGGGGGGGGGGGGGGGGGGGGGGGGGGGGGGGGGGGGGGGGGGGGGGGGGGGGGGGGGGGGGGGGGGGGGGGGGGGGGGGGGGGGGGGGGGGGGGGGGGGGGGGGGGGGGGGGGGGGGGGGGGGGGGGGGGGGGGGGGGGGGGGGGGGGGGGGGGGGGGGGGGGGGGGGGGGGGGGGGGGGGGGGGGGGGGGGGGGGGGGGGGGGGGGGGGGGGGGGGGGGGGGGGGGGGGGGGGGGGGGGGGGGGGGGGGGGGGGGGGGGGGGGGGGGGGGGGGGGGGGGGGGGGGGGGGGGGGGGGGGGGGGGGGGGGGGGGGGGGGGGGGGGGGGGGGGGGGGGGGGGGGGGGGGGGGGGGGGGGGGGGGGGGGGGGGGGGGGGGGGGGGGGGGGGGGGGGGGGGGGGGGGGGGGGGGGGGGGGGGGGGGGGGGGGGGGGGGGGGGGGGGGGGGGGGGGGGGGGGGGGGGGGGGGGGGGGGGGGGGGGGGGGGGGGGGGGGGGGGGGGGGGGGGGGGGGGGGGGGGGGGGGGGGGGGGGGGGGGGGGGGGGGGGGGGGGGGGGGGGGGGGGGGGGGGGGGGGGGGGGGGGGGGGGGGGGGGGGGGGGGGGGGGGGGGGGGGGGGGGGGGGGGGGGGGGGGGGGGGGGGGGGGGGGGGGGGGGGGGGGGGGGGGGGGGGGGGGGGGGGGGGGGGGGGGGGGGGGGGGGGGGGGGGGGGGGGGGGGGGGGGGGGGGGGGGGGGGGGGGGGGGGGGGGGGGGGGGGGGGGGGGGGGGGGGGGGGGGGGGGGGGGGGGGGGGGGGGGGGGGGGGGGGGGGGGGGGGGGGGGGGGGGGGGGGGGGGGGGGGGGGGGGGGGGGGGGGGGGGGGGGGATGTCTTTCCAGAAGAACTTCCAGGAATACCCCCGGCTAGAGCTGTTGAGTTTGTCATTGACTTGAAGCCTGGCACTACCCCTATTGTGAAGCGGCCTTATAAGATGCCTCCGCACCACCTTCTTGAACTTAAGGAAGAAATCGACCAGTCACTTAAGAAAGGTTTCATCCGCCCCAGTTCCTCTGCTTGGGGAGCACCTTCACTCTTTGTTAGGAAGAAGGATGGAACTAACCGATTGGTTCAGGATTACCGTCCCATTAATCAAGCCACAATCCAGAATAAATACCCACTGCCCCAGATCAATGATCTATATGATCAGCTTGCTGGATCCTCTGTCTTCTCGAAACTCGACTTAATGTTGGGTTATCATCAGATCCGTGTTCGTGAAGAGGATATTCCGAAGACTGCCTTTGTTACTCGATACGGCTCTTATGAGTACACCGTTATGTCATTTGGCTTAACAAATGCTCCGGCCACTTTCTCCCGGATGAACTATATCTTCATGGATTACCTCGACAAATTCGTCGTGGTTTACTTGGATGATATCCTTATATATTCCAAGAATGAAGAAGAACATGCTGAACATCTTCGGCTTGTATTAGAGAAGCTACGAGAACATCAGCTGTATGCTAAATTCTCCAGGTTTGAATTCTGGTTATCTGAAGTGACCTATCTTGGTCATGTGATTTCCAAGGATGGAATTGCCGTTAACCCCGAACGAGTTCAGGCTATTCTTGACTGGACTCCCCCGAAGAATGTTAAGCAAGTCAGGAGTTTTCTCGGACTCGCTAGTTATTACCGTCGATTCGTTGAGAACTTTTCCAAGATTGCAAAGCCACTTACTAACCTGCTCCACAAAGGCGTTAAATTTGAGTGGACAGATAAATGCCAAAAAAGCTTTCAGACACTAAAGGATAAGTTGACATCCGCCCCAGTGTTAGCACCCCCGGATACTCGCAAGGATTTCGTGATATACTGTGATGCATCTCGTCAAGGATTAGGCTGTGTCCTAATGCAAGAACGCAAAGTGATTGCTTATGCCTCTCGACGATTGCGTCCTCACGAAGAAAATTACCCAGTGCATGATCTCGAACTTTCTGCGGTTATTTATGCCCTGAAGCTATGGCGACATTACCTTCTCGGTAACCGTTGTGAGATATACACGGATCATCAAAGTTTGAAGTATCTATATACTCAACCAGATCTGAACCTTCGTCAACAAAGATGGCTCGAGAAAATTGCCGATTATGATATGAATATCTCATATACCCTTGGCAAGGCTAATGTGATGGCCGATGCTTTGAGCCGCAAGGCTTATTGCAACAATCTTATGGTTCAGGAAGCACAACCTATGCTTTATGAAGAGCTTCGCAAGTTAAACCTCCATATTGTTCTGCAGGGTTATCTCAATACCCTGGTTGTTGAACCCGATCTAGAGCAGAGCATCAAGACTATGCAAGGATATGACTCTGAAGTTGAAAGGATCAAGGGATACCTCAAAAGGGGAAAGCCGTCGGAATTCCATCTTGATAAGGATGGGATCCTATTTTTCCAACGCCGTCTCTTCGTACCCAAGTTCAAGGATGAGAGAGAATACGTTATGAAAGAAGCTCATGACACTCCTCTGTCTATTCACCCTGGGAGCACCAAGATGTACCGTGACATTTGTCAGAGATTCGGGTGGCCCAATATGAAGCGAGACATTGCTCGTTATGTTTCTGAGTGTGACGTTTGTCGTCGCATCAAAGCAGAACACCAAAGGCCTGCTGGAACACTACAACCCCTTGAAATTCCTGAATGGAAATGGGACAAGGTCCAAATGGATTTCATTACTGGTTTTCCTAGATCTCAGAAGGGCCATGATGCTATTTTTGTCGTCATTGACCGATTCTCAAAGGTTGCTCACTTTCTGCCAGTCAAGGAGACAATCACTGCTAGTCAGTTAGCAGACTTGTATGTTTCCCGAATTGTGTCACTCCACGGTGTCCCGTTGGAGATCAGTTCGGATCGTGGTAGCCTCTTCACCTCCAGATTCTGGAATAGTTTCCAAGAAGCTATGGGAACTCATCTCTCTTTTAGCATCGCTTTTCACCCTCAGTCTCAGGGTCAAGTCGAACGAGTTAATCAAGTGCTCGAAGATATGCTTCGAGCTTGCGTCATCTCCTTCGGTAAGAAATGGGAGGAATCTCTCCCGTATGCCGAATTCTCTTACAACAATAGCTACCAAGCTAGTCTGAAGATGGCACCGTTTGAAGTTCTATACGGTCGTAAGTGTCGAACCCCTCTGAATTGGTCAGAAACTGGGGAACGCTCACTCGTCGGACCGGACATTATTCAGCAAGCTGAAGAACAAGTCCGCATTGTCCGTGAACACTTGAAATCTGCTCAGTCTTGTCAGAAGAGCAACTATGACCGAAAGCACCAGGAATTGATCTATCAACCTGGCGAACAAGCTTACCTCCGCGTCACTCCGTTGAAAGGCACTCATTGGTTCGGAATCAAAGGCAAGTTAGCTCCGCGCTACATTGGCCCGTTTCGTATTCTTGCCCGTCGAGGAGAAGTGGCATATCAGTTGGAATTGCCGCCAAATCTTTCTCAGGTGCATGATGTCTTTCATGTATCCCAACTCCGTCGTTGTTTTAAGGATCCTATTCGAGCCGTGGATCATGAAGTGCTTGAATTACGGGAAGATCTGTCTTATCCAGAACATCCCATCCGTATTCTTGATCAAGCTGAGCGTCGAACACGTCAGAAGTCAATCAAATTCCTCAAGGTTCAGTGGTCGAATCATTCTGAAGATGAAGCCACTTAGGAACGCGAGGATCGTCTTCGCGAAGAATACCCCACTTTCTTTCAGTCTTCCTCTTAATTCTCGGGACGAGAATTCTTGATAGATGAGGAGAATTGTAACACCCCCGGTGATTAGCAACAGTAGTCACTTTTGATAATGACTGGCCAGCATGTTTATCAGTGCATGATCATCATTTGCATCATATTGCATTTCAACTCCTAACTCAAATTCAAAATTTAAATTAAAGTGAAATATAAAAGTTGATCAAACCAGAAACTAAAATGTTCAATAAATAGTAGATAAATCAGAGGCTATGTTAAAATTGTAAACAACATTATTGGAATTTGGTAAGTGACTTAAACAACCTCAAACAGTGACTAAAGGCAATATTTAATAACCTTTTAATTGATCTAAAATAAAAGTGAAATGGTATTTACCCCAAACTAGTTTTTGGTGCTAGGATATATTGCACTGTGATTTATGGGCTATCTCACATATTTTACAAAACTCATTAAGTGCCCAAACTATTAGCAAAGCAGAGAAAATGAATAAAAGAAAAAGACAAAAGAAAAAGAAAACAGAACCGAAAAAGAAAAAAAAAGAGAAATCCCCGGGGGGGGGGGGGGGGGGGGGGGGGGGGGGGGGGGGGGGGGGGGGGGGGGGGGGGGGGGGGGGGGGGGGGGGGGGGGGGGGGGGGGGGGGGGGGGGGGGGGGGGGGGGGGGGGGGGGGGGGGGGGGGGGGGGGGGGGGGGGGGGGGGGGGGGGGGGGGGGGGGGGGGGGGGGGGGGGGGGGGGGGGGGGGGGGGGGGGGGGGGGGGGGGGGGGGGGGGGGGGGGGGGGGGGGGGGGGGGGGGGGGGGGGGGGGGGGGGGGGGGGGGGGGGGGGGGGGGGGGGGGGGGGGGGGGGGGGGGGGGGGGGGGGGGGGGGGGGGGGGGGGGGGGGGGGGGGGGGGGGGGGGGGGGGGGGGGGGGGGGGGGGGGGGGGGGGGGGGGGGGGGGGGGGGGGGGGGGGGGGGGGGGGGGGGGGGGGGGGGGGGGGGGGGGGGGGGGGGGGGGGGGGGGGGGGGGGGGGGGGGGGGGGGGGGGGGGGGGGGGGGGGGGGGGGGGGGGGGGGGGGGGGGGGGGGGGGGGGGGGGGGGGGGGGGGGGGGGGGGGGGGGGGGGGGGGGGGGGGGGGGGGGGGGGGGGGGGGGGGGGGGGGGGGGGGGGGGGGGGGGGGGGGGGGGGGGGGGGGGGGGGGGGGGGGGGGGGGGGGGGGGGGGGGGGGGGGGGGGGGGGGGGGGGGGGGGGGGGGGGGGGGGGGGGGGGGGGGGGGGGGGGGGGGGGGGGGGGGGGGGGGGGGGGGGGGGGGGGGGGGGGGGGGGGG
Organism: Thinopyrum obtusiflorum; assembly: GCA_036873465.1. Taxonomy (NCBI): domain Eukaryota; kingdom Viridiplantae; phylum Streptophyta; class Magnoliopsida; order Poales; family Poaceae; genus Thinopyrum; species Thinopyrum obtusiflorum. Next base: position 11,454 of record JAAAWM010008316.1, read on the forward strand.
GGGGGGGGGGGGGGGGGGGGGGGGGGGGGGGGGGGGGGGGGGGGGGGGGGGGGGGGGGGGGGGGGGGGGGGGGGGGGGGGGGGGGGGGGGGGGGGGGGGGGGGGGGGGGGGGGGGGGGGGGGGGGGGGGGGGGGGGGGGGGGGGGGGGGGGGGGGGGGGGGGGGGGGGGGGGGGGGGGGGGGGGGGGGGGGGGGGGGGGGGGGGGGGGGGGGGGGGGGGGGGGGGGGGGGGGGGGGGGGGGGGGGGGGGGGGGGGGGGGGGGGGGAGAAGTGGCATATCAGTTGCAATTGCCGCCAAATCTTTCTCAGGTGCATGATTGTCAAGAAAGCTTTCAGACACTAAAAGATAAGTTGACATCCGCCCCAGTGCTAGCACCACCGGATACTCGCAAGGATTTCGTGATATACTGTGATGCGTCTCGTCAAGGATTAGGCTGTGTCCTAATGCAAGAGCGCAAAGTGATTGCTTATGCCTCACGACAATTGCGTCCTCATGAAGAAAATTATCCAGTGCATGATCTTGAACTTTCTGCGGTTATTTATGCCCTGAAGCTATGGCGACATTACCTTCTCGGTAATCGTTGCGAGATATATACGGATCATCAAAGTTTGAAGTATTTATATACTCAACCAGATCTGAACCTTCGTCAACAAAGATGGCTCGAGAAAATTGCCAATTATGATATGAATATCTCGTATACCCCTGGCAAGGCTAACGTAATGGCCGATGCTTTGAGTCGCAAGGCTTATTGCAGCAACCTTATGGTTCAGGAAGCACAACCTATGCTTTATGAAGAGCTTCGCAAATTAAACCTCCATATTGTTTCACAGGGTTATCTCAATACCCTGGTTGTTGAACCAGATCTAGAGCACAGCATTAAGACTATACAAGGATATGACTCTGAAGTTGAAAGGATTAAGCGATACCTCGAAACAGGAAAGCCGTCGGAATTCCATCTTGATAATGATGGGGTCCTATTCTTCCAACGCCGTCTCTTCGTACCCAAATTCAAGGATGAGAGAGAATACGTTATGAAAGAAGCTCATGACACTCCTCTGTCTATTCATCCTGGTAGCACAAAGATGTACCGTTACATTTGTCAGAGATACTGGTGGCCTAATATGAAGTGAGACATTGCTCGTTATGTTTCTGAGTGTGATGTTTGTCGTCGCATTAAAGCAGAACACCAAAGGCCTGCTGGAACTCTGCAACCCCTTGATATTCCTGAATGGAAATGGGACAAAGTCCAAATGAATTTCATTACTGGTTTTCCCAGATCCTAGAAGGGTCATGATGCTATCTTTGTCGTCATTGACCGATTCTCAAAGGTTGCTCACTTTCTGCCTGTTAAGGAGACAATCACTGCTAGTCAGTTAGCAGACTTGTATGTTTCCCGAATTGTGTCACTCCACGGTGTTCCGTTGGTAATCAGTTCGGATCGTGGCAGCCTCTTCACCTCCAGATTCTGGAATAGTTTCCAAGAAGCTATGGGAACTCACCTGTCCTTCAGTACCGCTTTTCACCCTCAGTCACAGGGTCAAGTTGAACGAGTTAATCAAGTGCTCGAAGATATGCTTCGAGCTTGCATCATCTCCTTCGGTAAGGAATGGGAGGAATCTCTCCCGTATGCCGAATTCTCTTACAATAATAGCTACCAAGCTAGTCTGAAGATGGCACCGTTTGAAGTTCTATACGGTCGCAAGTGTCGAACCCCTCTGAATTGGTCAGAAACTGGGGAACGCTCACTCGTCGGACCAGACATTGTTCAGCAAGCTGAAGAACAAGTCCGCATCGTCCGAGAACATCTGAAAACTGCTCAGTCTCGTCAGAAGAGCAACTATGACCGAAAGCACAAGGAAATGGTCTA
>JAAAWM010008317.1:0-13322 GCA_036873465.1 Thinopyrum obtusiflorum
CAAGCAACAAACACTTTGTTCTCTGCCCGGTTGTAGAAGTTATATCCCAAGGTTTCCCTCAGATATCCCACGAATATGCATTTATCCGACTTGGGTGTAAGCTTGTCTAACATAAGTCACTTGACAAATGCTTCACAACCCCAAATCTTTAGAAAAGACAAACTGGGCCTCTTCCCGGTCCACATCTCATGTGGTGTCTTGTCTACGGATTTTGATGGTACCCTGTTAAGTGTGAAAGCTGCAGTTTCTAGAGCGTATCCCCAGAATGACAAGGGTAAATCCGATTTGCTCATCATAGACCGGACCATGTCCAACAAGGTCCTATTCCTCTGTTCCGACACGCCGTTTCTTTGTGGCGTACCCGGAGCTATGAGCTGAGGTACTATACCTCGGCTTTTCAGATGATCATCAAACTCCTGGCCCATGTACACACCTCCACGATCAGATCGTACAAGCTTTATAGTCTTGCCCAGCTAATTCTCAACCTCGTTCTAAAACTCTTTGAACTTTTCAAAAGTTTCCGACTTGTGCCTCATAAAATAGATATATCCATATCTACTCAAGTCGTCGGTAAAAGCCACGAGGTACTGATAGCCACCTCTGGCGGTTGTGCTCATTGGACCACACACATCACTTTGTATAAGCTCCAACAGCTCGGACGCCCTCTCGCAACTCTTTGCGAAAGGAGACTTAGTCATCTTGCCGAGCAAGCATGATTCACATGTTTCAAACGACCCGAAGTCGGACGAAGTTAGGAGCCCATCATCATGGAGCTTCTTCATGCGTTTCAGACTAATGTGTCCAAGCCGGCAATGCCAGAAGTATGTCGGATTTATCTCATTAGGCTTATGCCTCTTGACATTCACGTTATAGACCGGTTCCTATTCCAGATTCAGTATAAATAACCCATCAACCATGGGTGCATAGCCGTGGAACATACCATTCAAATAAAATGAACAACCATTGTCCTTTAAATTGAATTCATAACCCTAACTCATCAAACATGAGGCAGAAATAAGGGGGGGGGGGGGGGGGGGGGGGGGGGGGGGGGGGGGGGGGGGGGGGGGGGGGGGGGGGGGGGGGGGGGGGGGGGGGGGGGGGGGGGGGGGGGGGGGGGGGGGGGGGGGGGGGGGGGGGGGGGGGGGGGGGGGGGGGGGGGGGGGGGGGGGGGGGGGGGGGGGGGGGGGGGGGGGGGGGGGGGGGGGGGGGGGGGGGGGGGGGGGGGGGGGGGGGGGGGGGGGGGGGGGGGGGGGGGGGGGGGGGGGGGGGGGGGGGGGGGGGGGGGGGGGGGGGGGGGGGGGGGGGGGGGGGGGGCCTTCTTGCCATGCTATGCAAGCCACTTGCTACAGTTCCTCTTCCAGTGACCGGTCTCCTTGCAATGATAGCAAATGGTCTTCGAGTCCGGTCCAGACTTTGGCGCAGCAGCGGAGGTTACCGTCTCCATGCCCTTTGCCTTAGCCTTTTTCTTGGACCAACTCTTCTCGAACTTAGATGATTCCTGCACCATCAACACTTGATGCATGCCTTTCTTAATATCCTGATCTGCCACTTTGATCATCCCATGCAATTCAGTGAGCTTCTTATCCATGCCATGCATATGATAGTTTGAGATGAACGTCCCATAGCTGGGCGGAAGAGAACCTAGAACTGCATCAGTAGCCAGCTCATCCAAGAGCGGGAAGCCCAACCGATCCAAAGCTTGCACATATCCGATCATCTTGATCACATGTGGGCTCAGTGGATCACCTTCCTTCAGCTTGCAATCCATCAAGGATCACCAGACATTGAACCTTTCGGTCCTAGCCTGTGTCTGAAACATGCTATTTAGACTCTCGATGGGGGGGGGGGGGGGGGGGGGGGGGGGGGGGGGGGGGGGGGGGGGGGGGGGGGGGGGGGGGGGGGGGGGGGGGGGGGGGGGGGGGGGGGGGGGGGGGGGGGGGGGGGGGGGGGGGGGGGGGGGGGGGGGGGGGGGGGGGGGGGGGGGGGGGGGGGGGGGGGGGGGGGGGGGGGGGGGGGGGGGGGGGGGGGGGGGGGGGGGGGGGGGGGGGGGGGGGGGGGGGGGGGGGGGGGGGGGGGGGGGGGGGGGGGGGGGGGGGGGGGGGGGGGGGGGGGGGGGGGGGGGGGGGGGGGGGGGGGGGGGGGGGGGGGGGGGGGGGGGGGGGGGGGGGGGGGGGGGGGGGGGGGGGGGGGGGGGGGGGGGGGGGGGGGGGGGGGGGGGGGGGGGGGGGGGGGGGGGGGGGGGGGGGGGGGGGGGGGGGGGGGGGGGGGGGGGGGGGGGGGGGGGGGGGGGGGGGGGTCACTGCTAGACAACATGCCTATCCGGTAAGCAACTCCTTGCTAATCGTATCTGTATACGACTCCTGTCGGTCGGGAAGGTATCTCATACCCTGGCCCCCAACCTTCTTTGCCACAAGGCCCAAAACCGTTTTGATAGCCTTGTCAAGTTAACCTGATGCAGTGCATGTCCGTGTCCGACACGAACCCTTCAGTTCAAGGACACCTAGTAGCACCCCAATTTTATGAGCCCACTACTAGATGTACTTGAGGTGCGAAGGTGCAACATCGGGGATGGCAATTCGCTTGATATTAACGAGGGGTCTTTCTACCATTCTAACATGCATAGAAACAAAGAAGCATAACAATCAGAAATAAACACATATTGTGAAATAGTATGGCTCCTTCATGGATGTTCTTCCAGGTCGGCTCCAACTACGATGACCATCTTGAAACTCCATCTTGTTTGTCACGCCAGGACGCCAAGCCGCCCACCTGATCTCTATTATCCAACTACTACAACTAGTAATGAATTTTACATAGAGTCACAAGTCGACATGCAGGTCGTTATACAATATGATGACAGCACTTTGGCTCCTGACGGCTGACAAACATGACACGCAGGCCATGTATAAATTACACACATGCATCACATACACATGAGCCATGCTATTTACATCAAACCTGCAAAACGAAGTTACGTATAGAATCACATTCTACCGGTTTGAGTGATCGTGTACGAAATACAAGGCGCTACGCACATGGTGGTCCCGCTAGCTAGTTAGCGGGCTGGGTCCAAAGGGCCAACATCACTCACGGGTGCGGGCAGCACCCCTCACAGGTGCGGGAAGCGCCCGACGTTTTTGGAAATCACATATCACATCTGAACTCCGATCATGCCAAATTTTCCGATCTGACCGATCTTATCGATCATCGCGAATCTGATTCGGATTTACGTTTCACTGTTAACCCCGATGGCGGATACTGACCGGTAGGGGTAGGTTGTGTCACGACCTCATCAATCCCGATCATCAGAAAACATAGACACATCATTTCCCGTGTGTAGTTGATCTCATCAACCATGCACACAGCCGATCTCATAAACGACGACAGATCTCATCTGCCGCCTCCACATATCTAATATGCATATGATCTGAATCCCAATCCTATAGCAGAGGCTCTGATACCACTGTTGGGTTCTACGGTAGGATGCATTGACTGCGGGGGGGGGGGGGGGGGGGGGGGGGGGGGGGGGGGGGGGGGGGGGGGGGGGGGGGGGGGGGGGGGGGGGGGGGGGGGGGGGGGGGGGGGGGGGGGGGGGGGGGGGGGGGGGGGGGGGGGGGGGGGGGGGGGGGGGGGGGGGGGGGGGGGGGGGGGGGGGGGGGGGGGGGGGGGGGGGGGGGGGGGGGGGGGGGGGGGGGGGGGGGGGGGGGGGGGGGGGGGGGGGGGGGGGGGGGGGGGGGGGGGGGGGGGGGGGGGGGGGGGGGGGGGGGGGGGGGGGGGGGGGGGGGGGGGGGGGGGGGGGGGGGGGGGGGGGGGGGGGGGGGGGGGGGGGGGGGGGGGGGGGGGGGGGGGGGGGGGGGGGGGGGGGGGGGGGGGGGGGGGGGGGGGGGGGGGGGGGGGGGGGGGGGGGGGGGGGGGGGGGGGGGGGGGGGGGGGGGGGGGGGGGGGGGGGGGGGGGGGGGGGGGGGGGGGGGGGGGGGGGGGGGGGGGGGGGGGGGGGGGGGGGGGGGGGGGGGGGGGGGGGGGGGGGGGGGGGGGGGGGGGGGGGGGGGGGGGGGGGGGGGGGGGGGGGGGGGGGGGGGGGGGGGGGGGGGGGGGGGGGGGGGGGGGGGGGGGGGGGGGGGGGGGGGGGGGGGGGGGGGGGGGGGGGGGGGGGGGGGGGGGGGGGGGGGGGGGGGGGGGGGGGGGGGGGGGGGGGGGGGGGGGGGGGGGGGGGGGGGGGGGGGGGGGGGGGGGGGGGGGGGGGGGGGGGGGGGGGGGGGGGGGGGGGGGGGGGGGGGGGGGGGGGGGGGGGGGGGGGGGGGGGGGGGGGGGGGGGGGGGGGGGGGGGGGGGGGGGGGGGGGGGGGGGGGGGGGGGGGGGGGGGGGGGGGGGGGGGGGGGGGGGGGGGGGGGGGGGGGGGGGGGGGGGGGGGGGGGGGGGGGGGGGGGGGGGGGGGGGGGGGGGGGGGGGGGGGGGGGGGGGGGGGGGGGGGGGGGGGGGGGGGGGGGGGGGGGGGGGGGGGGGGGGGGGGGGGGGGGGGGGGGGGGGGGGGGGGGGGGGGGGGGGGGGGGGGGGGGGGGGGGGGGGGGGGGGGGGGGGGGGGGGGGGGGGGGGGGGGGGGGGGGGGGGGGGGGGGGGGGGGGGGGGGGGGGGGGGGGGGGGGGGGGGGGGGGGGGGGGGGGGGGGGGGGGGGGGGGGGGGGGGGGGGGGGGGGGGGGGGGGGGGGGGGGGGGGGGGGGGGGGGGGGGGGGGGGGGGGGGGGGGGGGGGGGGGGGGGGGGGGGGGGGGGGGGGGGGGGGGGGGGGGGGGGGGGGGGGGGGGGGGGGGGGGGGGGGGGGGGGGGGGGGGGGGGGGGGGGGGGGGGGGGGGGGGGGGGGGGGGGGGGGGGGGGGGGGGGGGGGGGGGGGGGGGGGGGGGGGGGGGGGGGGGGGGGGGGGGGGGGGGGGGGGGGGGGGGGGGGGGGGGGGGGGGGGGGGGGGGGGGGGGGGGGGGGGGGGGGGGGGGGGGGGGGGGGGGGGGGGGGGGGGGGGGGGGGGGGGGGGGGGGGGGGGGGGGGGGGGGGGGGGGGGGGGGGGGGGGGGGGGGGGGGGGGGGGGGGGGGGGGGGGGGGGGGGGGGGGGGGGGGGGGGGGGGGGGGGGGGGGGGGGGGGGGGGGGGGGGGGGGGGGGGGGGGGGGGGGGGGGGGGGGGGGGGGGGGGGGGGGGGGGGGGGGGGGGGGGGGGGGGGGGGGGGGGGGGGGGGGGGGGGGGGGGGGGGGGGGGGGGGGGGGGGGGGGGGGGGGGGGGGGGGGGGGGGGGGGGGGGGGGGGGGGGGGGGGGGGGGGGGGGGGGGGGGGGGGGGGGGGGGGGGGGGGGGGGGGGGGGGGGGGGGGGGGGGGGGGGGGGGGGGGGGGGGGGGGGGGGGGGGGGGGGGGGGGGGGGGGGGGGGGGGGGGGGGGGGGGGGGGGGGGGGGGGGGGGGGGGGGGGGGGGGGGGGGGGGGGGGGGGGGGGGGGGGGGGGGGGGGGGGGGGGGGGGGGGGGGGGGGGGGGGGGGGGGGGGGGGGGGGGGGGGGGGGGGGGGGGGGGGGGGGGGGGGGGGGGGGGGGGGGGGGGGGGGGGGGGGGGGGGGGGGGGGGGGGGGGGGGGGGGGGGGGGGGGGGGGGGGGGGGGGGGGGGGGGGGGGGGGGGGGGGGGGGGGGGGGGGGGGGGGGGGGGGGGGGGGGGGGGGGGGGGGGGGGGGGGGGGGGGGGGGGGGGGGGGGGGGGGGGGGGGGGGGGGGGGGGGGGGGGGGGGGGGGGGGGGGGGGGGGGGGGGGGGGGGGGGGGGGGGGGGGGGGGGGGGGGGGGGGGGGGGGGGGGGGGGGGGGGGGGGGGGGGGGGGGGGGGGGGGGGGGGGGGGGGGGGGGGGGGGGGGGGGGGGGGGGGGGGGGGGGGGGGGGGGGGGGGGGGGGGGGGGGGGGGGGGGGGGGGGGGGGGGGGGGGGGGGGGGGGGGGGGGGGGGGGGGGGGGGGGGGGGGGGGGGGGGGGGGGGGGGGGGGGGGGGGGGGGGGGGGGGGGGGGGGGGGGGGGGGGGGGGGGGGGGGGGGGGGGGGGGGGGGGGGGGGGGGGGGGGGGGGGGGGGGGGGGGGGGGGGGGGGGGGGGGGGGGGGGGGGGGGGGGGGGGGGGGGGGGGGGGGGGGGGGGGGGGGGGGGGGGGGGGGGGGGGGGGGGGGGGGGGGGGGGGGGGGGGGGGGGGGGGGGGGGGGGGGGGGGGGGGGGGGGGGGGGGGGGGGGGGGGGGGGGGGGGGGGGGGGGGGGGGGGGGGGGGGGGGGGGGGGGGGGGGGGGGGGGGGGGGGGGGGGGGGGGGGGGGGGGGGGGGGGGGGGGGGGGGGGGGGGGGGGGGGGGGGGGGGGGGGGGGGGGGGGGGGGGGGGGGGGGGGGGGGGGGGGGGGGGGGGGGGGGGGGGGGGGGGGGGGGGGGGGGGGGGGGGGGGGGGGGGGGGGGGGGGGGGGGGGGGGGGGGGGGGGGGGGGGGGGGGGGGGGGGGGGGGGGGGGGGGGGGGGGGGGGGGGGGGGGGGGGGGGGGGGGGGGGGGGGGGGGGGGGGGGGGGGGGGGGGGGGGGGGGGGGGGGGGGGGGGGGGGGGGGGGGGGGGGGGGGGGGGGGGGGGGGGGGGGGGGGGGGGGGGGGGGGGGGGGGGGGGGGGGGGGGGGGGGGGGGGGGGGGGGGGGGGGGGGGGGGGGGGGGGGGGGGGGGGGGGGGGGGGGGGGGGGGGGGGGGGGGGGGGGGGGGGGGGGGGGGGGGGGGGGGGGGGGGGGGGGGGGGGGGGGGGGGGGGGGGGGGGGGGGGGGGGGGGGGGGGGGGGGGGGGGGGGGGGGGGGGGGGGGGGGGGGGGGGGGGGGGGGGGGGGGGGGGGGGGGGGGGGGGGGGGGGGGGGGGGGGGGGGGGGGGGGGGGGGGGGGGGGGGGGGGGGGGGGGGGGGGGGGGGGGGGGGGGGGGGGGGGGGGGGGGGGGGGGGGGGGGGGGGGGGGGGGGGGGGGGGGGGGGGGGGGGGGGGGGGGGGGGGGGGGGGGGGGGGGGGGGGGGGGGGGGGGGGGGGGGGGGGGGGGGGGGGGGGGGGGGGGGGGGGGGGGGGGGGGGGGGGGGGGGGGGGGGGGGGGGGGGGGGGGGGGGGGGGGGGGGGGGGGGGGGGGGGGGGGGGGGGGGGGGGGGGGGGGGGGGGGGGGGGGGGGGGGGGGGGGGGGGGGGGGGGGGGGGGGGGGGGGGGGGGGGGGGGGGGGGGGGGGGGGGGGGGGGGGGGGGGGGGGGGGGGGGGGGGGGGGGGGGGGGGGGGGGGGGGGGGGGGGGGGGGGGGGGGGGGGGGGGGGGGGGGGGGGGGGGGGGGGGGGGGGGGGGGGGGGGGGGGGGGGGGGGGGGGGGGGGGGGGGGGGGGGGGGGGGGGGGGGGGGGGGGGGGGGGGGGGGGGGGGGGGGGGGGGGGGGGGGGGGGGGGGGGGGGGGGGGGGGGGGGGGGGGGGGGGGGGGGGGGGGGGGGGGGGGGGGGGGGGGGGGGGGGGGGGGGGGGGGGGGGGGGGGGGGGGGGGGGGGGGGGGGGGGGGGGGGGGGGGGGGGGGGGGGGGGGGGGGGGGGGGGGGGGGGGGGGGGGGGGGGGGGGGGGGGGGGGGGGGGGGGGGGGGGGGGGGGGGGGGGGGGGGGGGGGGGGGGGGGGGGGGGGGGGGGGGGGGGGGGGGGGGGGGGGGGGGGGGGGGGGGGGGGGGGGGGGGGGGGGGGGGGGGGGGGGGGGGGGGGGGGGGGGGGGGGGGGGGGGGGGGGGGGGGGGGGGGGGGGGGGGGGGGGGGGGGGGGGGGGGGGGGGGGGGGGGGGGGGGGGGGGGGGGGGGGGGGGGGGGGGGGGGGGGGGGGGGGGGGGGGGGGGGGGGGGGGGGGGGGGGGGGGGGGGGGGGGGGGGGGGGGGGGGGGGGGGGGGGGGGGGGGGGGGGGGGGGGGGGGGGGGGGGGGGGGGGGGGGGGGGGGGGGGGGGGGGGGGGGGGGGGGGGGGGGGGGGGGGGGGGGGGGGGGGGGGGGGGGGGGGGGGGGGGGGGGGGGGGGGGGGGGGGGGGGGGGGGGGGGGGGGGGGGGGGGGGGGGGGGGGGGGGGGGGGGGGGGGGGGGGGGGGGGGGGGGGGGGGGGGGGGGGGGGGGGGGGGGGGGGGGGGGGGGGGGGGGGGGGGGGGGGGGGGGGGGGGGGGGGGGGGGGGGGGGGGGGGGGGGGGGGGGGGGGGGGGGGGGGGGGGGGGGGGGGGGGGGGGGGGGGGGGGGGGGGGGGGGGGGGGGGGGGGGGGGGGGGGGGGGGGGGGGGGGGGGGGGGGGGGGGGGGGGGGGGGGGGGGGGGGGGGGGGGGGGGGGGGGGGGGGGGGGGGGGGGGGGGGGGGGGGGGGGGGGGGGGGGGGGGGGGGGGGGGGGGGGGGGGGGGGGGGGGGGGGGGGGGGGGGGGGGGGGGGGGGGGGGGGGGGGGGGGGGGGGGGGGGGGGGGGGGGGGGGGGGGGGGGGGGGGGGGGGGGGGGGGGGGGGGGGGGGGGGGGGGGGGGGGGGGGGGGGGGGGGGGGGGGGGGGGGGGGGGGGGGGGGGGGGGGGGGGGGGGGGGGGGGGGGGGGGGGGGGGGGGGGGGGGGGGGGGGGGGGGGGGGGGGGGGGGGGGGGGGGGGGGGGGGGGGGGGGGGGGGGGGGGGGGGGGGGGGGGGGGGGGGGGGGGGGGGGGGGGGGGGGGGGGGGGGGGGGGGGGGGGGGGGGGGGGGGGGGGGGGGGGGGGGGGGGGGGGGGGGGGGGGGGGGGGGGGGGGGGGGGGGGGGGGGGGGGGGGGGGGGGGGGGGGGGGGGGGGGGGGGGGGGGGGGGGGGGGGGGGGGGGGGGGGGGGGGGGGGGGGGGGGGGGGGGGGGGGGGGGGGGGGGGGGGGGGGGGGGGGGGGGGGGGGGGGGGGGGGGGGGGGGGGGGGGGGGGGGGGGGGGGGGGGGGGGGGGGGGGGGGGGGGGGGGGGGGGGGGGGGGGGGGGGGGGGGGGGGGGGGGGGGGGGGGGGGGGGGGGGGGGGGGGGGGGGGGGGGGGGGGGGGGGGGGGGGGGGGGGGGGGGGGGGGGGGGGGGGGGGGGGGGGGGGGGGGGGGGGGGGGGGGGGGGGGGGGGGGGGGGGGGGGGGGGGGGGGGGGGGGGGGGGGGGGGGGGGGGGGGGGGGGGGGGGGGGGGGGGGGGGGGGGGGGGGGGGGGGGGGGGGGGGGGGGGGGGGGGGGGGGGGGGGGGGGGGGGGGGGGGGGGGGGGGGGGGGGGGGGGGGGGGGGGGGGGGGGGGGGGGGGGGGGGGGGGGGGGGGGGGGGGGGGGGGGGGGGGGGGGGGGGGGGGGGGGGGGGGGGGGGGGGGGGGGGGGGGGGGGGGGGGGGGGGGGGGGGGGGGGGGGGGGGGGGGGGGGGGGGGGGGGGGGGGGGGGGGGGGGGGGGGGGGGGGGGGGGGGGGGGGGGGGGGGGGGGGGGGGGGGGGGGGGGGGGGGGGGGGGGGGGGGGGGGGGGGGGGGGGGGGGGGGGGGGGGGGGGGGGGGGGGGGGGGGGGGGGGGGGGGGGGGGGGGGGGGGGGGGGGGGGGGGGGGGGGGGGGGGGGGGGGGGGGGGGGGGGGGGGGGGGGGGGGGGGGGGGGGGGGGGGGGGGGGGGGGGGGGGGGGGGGGGGGGGGGGGGGGGGGGGGGGGGGGGGGGGGGGGGGGGGGGGGGGGGGGGGGGGGGGGGGGGGGGGGGGGGGGGGGGGGGGGGGGGGGGGGGGGGGGGGGGGGGGGGGGGGGGGGGGGGGGGGGGGGGGGGGGGGGGGGGGGGGGGGGGGGGGGGGGGGGGGGGGGGGGGGGGGGGGGGGGGGGGGGGGGGGGGGGGGGGGGGGGGGGGGGGGGGGGGGGGGGGGGGGGGGGGGGGGGGGGGGGGGGGGGGGGGGGGGGGGGGGGGGGGGGGGGGGGGGGGGGGGGGGGGGGGGGGGGGGGGGGGGGGGGGGGGGGGGGGGGGGGGGGGGGGGGGGGGGGGGGGGGGGGGGGGGGGGGGGGGGGGGGGGGGGGGGGGGGGGGGGGGGGGGGGGGGGGGGGGGGGGGGGGGGGGGGGGGGGGGGGGGGGGGGGGGGGGGGGGGGGGGGGGGGGGGGGGGGGGGGGGGGGGGGGGGGGGGGGGGGGGGGGGGGGGGGGGGGGGGGGGGGGGGGGGGGGGGGGGGGGGGGGGGGGGGGGGGGGGGGGGGGGGGGGGGGGGGGGGGGGGGGGGGGGGGGGGGGGGGGGGGGGGGGGGGGGGGGGGGGGGGGGGGGGGGGGGGGGGGGGGGGGGGGGGGGGGGGGGGGGGGGGGGGGGGGGGGGGGGGGGGGGGGGGGGGGGGGGGGGGGGGGGGGGGGGGGGGGGGGGGGGGGGGGGGGGGGGGGGGGGGGGGGGGGGGGGGGGGGGGGGGGGGGGGGGGGGGGGGGGGGGGGGGGGGGGGGGGGGGGGGGGGGGGGGGGGGGGGGGGGGGGGGGGGGGGGGGGGGGGGGGGGGGGGGGGGGGGGGGGGGGGGGGGGGGGGGGGGGGGGGGGGGGGGGGGGGGGGGGGGGGGGGGGGGGGGGGGGGGGGGGGGGGGGGGGGGGGGGGGGGGGGGGGGGGGGGGGGGGGGGGGGGGGGGGGGGGGGGGGGGGGGGGGGGGGGGGGGGGGGGGGGGGGGGGGGGGGGGGGGGGGGGGGGGGGGGGGGGGGGGGGGGGGGGGGGGGGGGGGGGGGGGGGGGGGGGGGGGGGGGGGGGGGGGGGGGGGGGGGGGGGGGGGGGGGGGGGGGGGGGGGGGGGGGGGGGGGGGGGGGGGGGGGGGGGGGGGGGGGGGGGGGGGGGGGGGGGGGGGGGGGGGGGGGGGGGGGGGGGGGGGGGGGGGGGGGGGGGGGGGGGGGGGGGGGGGGGGGGGGGGGGGGGGGGGGGGGGGGGGGGGGGGGGGGGGGGGGGGGGGGGGGGGGGGGGGGGGGGGGGGGGGGGGGGGGGGGGGGGGGGGGGGGGGGGGGGGGGGGGGGGGGGGGGGGGGGGGGGGGGGGGGGGGGGGGGGGGGGGGGGGGGGGGGGGGGGGGGGGGGGGGGGGGGGGGGGGGGGGGGGGGGGGGGGGGGGGGGGGGGGGGGGGGGGGGGGGGGGGGGGGGGGGGGGGGGGGGGGGGGGGGGGGGGGGGGGGGGGGGGGGGGGGGGGGGGGGGGGGGGGGTCAGCAATTAAACAGAGCTAGCTGACCTAAACATTACTCTAATAAATTAAAGACTGGCGCTCTTAATTAAACAAAACAAAGAGTACTACTATGGCTGGTGCTCGTCGATCTCCGCTGCCGCCTCCATGTCCAGCTCGCGCCCGACGGTCTCCTGGGGAAGGGGCTCCATGGCATCCATCGCACCATACTCGGCAAGCATCTCGCCATCCGCGTCAGCCATCTCTTTGGAAAAGGCCGCCACGAGCTGGGCGTAGAACAACAGGAGTGTTGTGTCAATTTTTGGGATTTTTCGGGGTTCGTTTGGACATTTTTATGCATTAATTGAGTTTTCAATGCATTTATGTGCATAATTCAAATTTGAACTACATGCACATTCTCTAATGCATATAAATTGGTTGAAAATTCAAATCTGTGTCCTTGGTTGCATGCTTAGGTCCCATGAAAGAAATGGGAATGAATGTCAAACACCCTGCCACCGTCACTCGGCCGCAAACATTGAGATACCTGGTTTTTAAATTCTATTAAATCCAAACCTCATCTGAAATTCATGAAACTTGGCATGCTATCATGGAGCGGCATCAACATGCCGTGGTAAATTTTTTGTCCCATTTGGGGCAGGTTTGGGGATATGCTTCTCACAAACCAGAGCTTCTCACAACAAGCCTGATGGTTTCGATAGGGAACGTCCCATCTTTGGGGACGAAACGATATCCATTGCCTCTTATTGCTTTCAAAATTTTTCTTTTGTCAACGTAGAACAACAGGAGTGCTGTGTCAATTTTTGGGATTTTTCGGGGTTCGTTTGGACATTTTAATGCATTAATTGAGTTTTCAATGCGTTTATGTGCATAATTCAAATTTGAACTACATGCACATGCTCCAGTGCATATAAATTGGTTGAAAAATCAAATCTTTGTCCTTGGGTGCATGATTAGGTCCCATGCAAGAAATGGCAATGAATTTCAAACACCAGGGCACCGTTGATTGCCGGCAAAACATTGAGATACTTTGTTTTTAAATTCTAGCAAATCCAAAACTCGTCTGAAATTCATGAAACTTGGCATGCTATCATGGAATGGCACCCGACATGCTGTGGTATTTTTCGTGTCCATTTGAGAGAAGGCGCACTCGAATAACAACCAACAAAGGCATTTTGAAACAAATAGCTGTCACTCTAACATCGCAAACATTTGTATAATACAAATCATGTGCGTTATGTTAACCATTCACGTGACGCCACGTGTCTTCGTTTTAATGGCTATAGGAGATGCCGTGCGGATAGCTGCTTGACTGAACTGGAGGTGTGCGAGCGCAGTCCGGTGCGCAGGCTGACCGAGAGGCGTGCAAGCTGTCCTCCAATGCGTAGGCTCACCGGGAAGCGTGCGAGCTGTACGCTGCGCAGGCTCACTGGGAAGTGAGCCCTTTGACTTCCATGGCCGCCCGCCTTCCTCTCCATTAATGGCGCCCGAGCTGTTGCTTAATACGGGCGGCCTTACTGTTCGCCTCCCATTCCCCTCCCTCCCGCAGACCTCCACCAACGCCATGGCGCAGAAAGATCATCTGCCACTAGTCTTCAAGTTTGGTGAAGTCGACTCCGAGCCGGAGGAGATAGAAAATAAGGAGGAATGGGGCCTCATGGACATGGCCCAGAACGAGCTGGTCGTGGCGGTTGCTGCCCCCGCTCCCGTCACAGCTCCCATCCCCACGCCCGCGCCAGCGACCATCCCCGTAGCATTGACGGGCTGGTCGCCGAGCACTATCGCAGAGCTGGAAGGCGCGGGCGTCAGCGAGGTCTCCACGGACCCGCGCGAGCTAGTGGACATGCTAGCGCCAGCGCCTGTGCCCGTGCGCGCCCCTCCACCCACCGTGGCGCCGGTCCCCGTGTGTTTGGTTGCACCCGCCGCGCCCGTGCCCGTGCACGCGCCCCCCTCAGCGGCATGGGACGCCACCGTCGACCTCTACCTCTCAGCACCGCCAGCTGCCGTCCTCCCGCGCCCCACCCGTCGATCGCGCGACGACATGATGTTTGATTTACAAGTGAAGAACATTCTGTGCTGCATTGAAGACTTCAACAACGGCGTCCCGGAGGACGACAACGACAACGACGGCGCGGCACGCCACCTCCGCCGCCGCCGTAAATAGTTTTTTTCTTGGGTTTAATACTGTATCTCGATCATATGAATATAAATTCGCAGTAT
>JAAAWM010008318.1:0-13325 GCA_036873465.1 Thinopyrum obtusiflorum
TTTGCCTCAGCCACTTCGAGAAAATCATGCACGCCCTTAATGTACTCGGAGGTTTGTCTGTCACCGTACATCCATTGCCGGTTCATCTGCGTGCATTATATATAATTAAGTGTGTCAAAAACCATTATAGAACATCATGAATAGATAATTAAGTGACCAAATTAATAGAAGTTCGAACTTTTTCTCTGGCATATTTATTATTCCCTTTATATTCGACGAGAAGCCAGTCGGGACCTTCATACTGAGCAGGCACTCAAAGAAGATTTATTTCTCTTCTTTCGTAAGAGCGTAGCTGGCAGGACCTTCATACTGCTTCGGAGGCATGCCGTCTTTTTCGTGCAAACGTTGCAGGTCCTCCCATGCCTCAGGTGTATCTTTTGTCTTCCCATACACGCCCAAGAAGCCTAGCAGGTTCACGCAAAGGTTCTTCGTCACGTGCATCACGTCGATTGAAGAGCGGACCTCTAGCTCTTTCCAGTAGGGTAGGTCCCAAAATATAGATTTCTTCTTCCACATGGGTGCGTGTCCCTCAGCGTCATTCGGAACAGCTAGTCCGCCGGGACCCTTTTCAAAGATTACGTGTAAATTATTGACCATAGCAAGTACGTGATCACCGGTACGCATGGCGGGCTTCTTCCGGTGATCTGCCTCGCCTTTGAAATGCTTGCCTTTCTTTCGACATTGATGGTTGGTCGGAAGAAATCGACGATGGCCCAGGTACACATTCTTCCTGCATTTGTCCAGGTATATACTTTCAGTGTCATCTAAACAGTGCGTGCATGCGTGGTATCCCTTGTTTGTCTGTCCTGAAAGGTTACTGAGAGCGGGCCAATCATTGATGGTTACAAACTGCAACGCATGCAGGTTAAATTCCTCCTGTTTGTGCTTATCCCACGTACGTACACCGTTTCCATTCCACAGCTGTAAAAGTTCTTCAACTAATGGCCTTAGGTACACATCAATGTCGTTGCCGGGTTGCTTAAGGCCTTGGATGAGAACTGGCATCATAATGAACTTCCGCTTCATGCACATCCAAGGAGGAAGGTTATACATACATAGAGTCACGGGCCAGGTGCTGTGATTGCTGCTCTGCTCCCCGAAAGGATTAATGCCATCCGCGCTTAAACCAAACCATACGTTCCTTGGGTCAGCTGCAAACTCAACCCAGTACTTTCTCTCGATTTTTCTCCACTGCGACCCGTCAGCGGGTGCTCTCAACTTCCCGTCTTTCTTACGGTCCTCACTGTGCCATCGCATCAACTTGGCATGCTCTTCGTTTCTGAACAGACGTTTCAAACGTGGTATTATAGGAGCATACCACATCACCTTCGCAGGAACCCTCTTCCTGGGGGGCTCGCCGTCAACATCACCAGGGTCATCTCGTCTGATCTTATACCGCAATGCACCGCATACCGGGCATGCGTTCAGATCCTTGTACGCACCGTGGTAGAGGATGCAGTCATTAGGGCATGCATGTATCTTCTGCACCTCCAATCCTAGAGGGCATACGAACTTCTTTGCTGCGTATGTACTGTCGGGCAATTCGTTATCCTTTGGAAGCTTCTTCTTCAATATTTTCAATAGCTTCTCAAATCCTTTGTCAGGCACAGCATTCTCTCCCTTCCACTGCAACAATTCCAGTACGGTACCGAGCTTTGTGTTGCCATCTTCGCAATTGGGGTACAATCCTTTTTTGTGATCCTCTAACATGCGATCGAACTTCAGCTTCTTCTTTTGACTTTCGCATTGCGTCCTTGCATCGACAATGACCCGGCGGAGATCATCATCATCGGGTACTGGTTCCTCTTGATCTTCAGCAGCTTCCCCCCTTGCAGCATCATTGGGCACATCGTCTGGTTCCTCTTGATCTTCAGCAGCTTCCCCCGTTGCAGCACCACCGTATTCAGGGGGCACATAGTTGTCATCATCCTCTTCTTCTTCGCCGTCTTCCATCATAACCCCTATTTCTCCGTGCCTCGTGGGGGGGGGGGGGGGGGGGGGGGGGGGGGGGGGGGGGGGGGGGGGGGGGGGGGGGGGGAAGCAGGTGGGTGTGAAGGGTTTTTCGGTCAGAGTAAGACTTCGTATTCCCACATTTAGGGCATGGACAACACATATAACCATTCTGCTTGTTTGCCTCAGCCACTTCGAAAAAATCATGCACGCCCTTAATGTACTCGGAGGTGTGTCTGTCACCGTACATCCATTGCCGATTCATCTGCGTGCATTATATATAATTAAGTGTGTCAAAAACCATTACAGAACATCATGAATAGATAATTAAGTGACCAAATTAATAGAAATTCATCATCACATTAAAACCAAACTACATACATAGTTCTCATCTAACAATATATAGCTTTCCAGAGCATCTGGGTGCGTGTCCCTCGCGTCATTCAGAACAGCTAGTCCGCCGGCACCCTTTCCAAAGATTACGTGTAAATCATTGACCATAGCAAGTACGTGATCACCGGTACGCATGGCGGGCTTCTTCCGGTGATCTGCCTCGCCGTTGAAATGCTTGCCTTTCTTTCGACATTGATGGTTGGTCGGAAGAAATCGACGATGGCCCAGGTACACATTCTTCCTGCATTTGTCCAGGTATATACTTTCAGTGTCATCTAAACAGTGCGTGCATGCGTGGTATCCCTTGTTTGTCTGTCCTGAAAGGTTACTAAGAGCGGGCCAATCGTTGATGGTTACAAACAGCAATGCGTGCAGGTTAAATTCCTCCCGTTTGTGCTCATCCCACGTACGTACACCGTTTCCATTCCACAACTTTAAAAGTTCTTCAACTAATGGCCTTAGGTACACATCCCCCCCCCCCCCCCCCCCCCCCCCCCCCCCCCCCCCCCCCCCCCCCCCCCCCCCCCCCCCCCCCCCCCCCCCCCCCCCCCCCCCCCCCCCCCCCCCCCCCCCCCCCCCCCCCCCCCCCCCCCCCCCCCCCCCCCCCCCCCCCCCCCCCCCCCCCCCCCCCCCCCCCCCCCCCCCCCCCCCCCCCCCCCCCCCCCCCCCCCCCCCCCCCCCCCCCCCCCCCCCCCCCCCCCCCCCCCCCCCCCCCCCCCCCCCCCCCCCCCCCCCCCCCCCCCCCCCCCCCCCCCCCCCCCCCCCCCCCCCCCCCCCCCCCCCCCCCCCCCCCCCCCCCCCCCCCCCCCCCCCCCCCCCCCCCCCCCCCCCCCCCCCCCCCCCCCCCCCCCCCCCCCCCCCCCCCCCCCCCCCCCCCCCCCCCCCCCCCCCCCCCCCCCCCCCCCCCCCCCCCCCCCCCCCCCCCCCCCCCCCCCCCCCCCCCCCCCCCCCCCCCCCCCCCCCCCCCCCCCCCCCCCCCCCCCCCCCCCCCCCCCCCCCCCCCCCCCCCCCCCCCCCCCCCCCCCCCCCCCCCCCCCCCCCCCCCCCCCCCCCCCCCCCCCCCCCCCCCCCCCCCCCCCCCCCCCCCCCCCCCCCCCCCCCCCCCCCCCCCCCCCCCCCCCCCCCCCCCCCCCCCCCCCCCCCCCCCCCCCCCCCCCCCCCCCCCCCCCCCCCCCCCCCCCCCCCCCCCCCCCCCCCCCCCCCCCCCCCCCCCCCCCCCCCCCCCCCCCCCCCCCCCCCCCCCCCCCCCCCCCCCCCCCCCCCCCCCCCCCCCCCCCCCCCCCCCCCCCCCCCCCCCCCCCCCCCCCCCCCCCCCCCCCCCCCCCCCCCCCCCCCCCCCCCCCCCCCCCCCCCCCCCCCCCCCCCCCCCCCCCCCCCCCCCCCCCCCCCCCCCCCCCCCCCCCCCCCCCCCCCCCCCCCCCCCCCCCCCCCCCCCCCCCCCCCCCCCCCCCCCCCCCCCCCCCCCCCCCCCCCCCCCCCCCCCCCCCCCCCCCCCCCCCCCCCCCCCCCCCCCCCCCCCCCCCCCCCCCCCCCCCCCCCCCCCCCCCCCCCCCCCCCCCCCCCCCCCCCCCCCCCCCCCCCCCCCCCCCCCCCCCCCCCCCCCCCCCCCCCCCCCCCCCCCCCCCCCCCCCCCCCCCCCCCCCCCCCCCCCCCCCCCCCCCCCCCCCCCCCCCCCCCCCCCCCCCCCCCCCCCCCCCCCCCCCCCCCCCCCCCCCCCCCCCCCCCCCCCCCCCCCCCCCCCCCCCCCCCCCCCCCCCCCCCCCCCCCCCCCCCCCCCCCCCCCCCCCCCCCCCCCCCCCCCCCCCCCCCCCCCCCCCCCCCCCCCCCCCCCCCCCCCCCCCCCCCCCCCCCCCCCCCCCCCCCCCCCCCCCCCCCCCCCCCCCCCCCCCCCCCCCCCCCCCCCCCCCCCCCCCCCCCCCCCCCCCCCCCCCCCCCCCCCCCCCCCCCCCCCCCCCCCCCCCCCCCCCCCCCCCCCCCCCCCCCCCCCCCCCCCCCCCCCCCCCCCCCCCCCCCCCCCCCCCCCCCCCCCCCCCCCCCCCCCCCCCCCCCCCCCCCCCCCCCCCCCCCCCCCCCCCCCCCCCCCCCCCCCCCCCCCCCCCCCCCCCCCCCCCCCCCCCCCCCCCCCCCCCCCCCCCCCCCCCCCCCCCCCCCCCCCCCCCCCCCCCCCCCCCCCCCCCCCCCCCCCCCCCCCTGCAACTCCAATATCATCTTCTCCTCCTCAATTTTTTTATTTTTTCCTTCAAGAAATTGTTTTCTCCTTCTACTAAATTTAACCTCGCGACAATTGGGTCGGTTGGAATTTCCGGTTCACATACCTCCTAGATAAATAAAATCTTTGTCACGTTGGTCGGCATAATTTTCATAAACAATAAATGAACCAATAGTTATAAAGATAATATATACCACATCCGAATCATAGACAGGACGAGGGCCGACGGCGGCGGATACCAAAACCATCACACTATATAATAACAAGCAATAAAATAGTAAGAAAATTAGACAAGTATCTATCTAAAGTAAGAATTTTTTTCTTTCAGAAAGAAGATAAGAACAAGAGGCTCACCACGGTGGTGCCGGCGACGAGATCGGCGCGGGCGGTCGACGGCGGTGAAGACGGGAATGGGACGTGACGGGCCGCTAAACCTAGACAAATCTCGAGGAAAATGGGGCTTTGAGGTCGAGCTTTGAGACGAGAAAGCTTAACTAGTGTGGCTCGGGCATTTCATCGAACACCTCATGTGCATAGGAGGTGAGGTAGAGCACCACAAAGCCCTCCCCTCGCCGGCCAGAGAAAAACGGAGCACTGGAGTGCTCTGCTCGCGGGTGAGGGGTATATATAGGCACCTCATTGGTCCCGGTTCGTGGCATGAACCGAGGCTAAAGGGCAGCCTGTGGTTCCGGTTCAAGCCACCAACCGGGACCAATGGTGGTGGGCCAGGAGCGACGCCCATTGGTCCCGGTTTGTCCCACCAACCGGGACCAAAGGGGCCAGACAAACCGGGACCAATGCCCCCGCGAGGCCCGGCAGGCCCCTGGCCTCACGAACCGGGACCAGTGCCCCCATGGGTCCCGGTTCTGGACTGAACCGAGACTAATGGGCTGACCCGACCTGAACCAAAGCCCTCTTTTCTACTAGTGCGATTTCAGGGTCTGCTGGGCAACCAGGTGGGGAAAACCCACCTGGGCGCGTCAGGACGGGGGGGCGCCCTGGTGGGTTGTGCCCACCCAGGTGCCCCCCTCTGGTGGATCTTGGTTCCAGAAATTCTCTTTATTGATATAAAAATTCCTCGCAAAGTTTCGAAACCATTCCGAGAACTTTTATTTCTGCACAAAAACAACACCATGGTAGTTCTGCTAAAAACAACGTCAGACTGGGGTTAGTTTCATTCAAATCACGCAAATTAGAGTCCAAAACAAGAGGAAAAGCATTAGGAAAAGTAGATAGTTGGAGAGGTATCACTTCCCCACACCTCTAACATCATTTGAGATTCTAAATAACAAGTCACTCAAGCAAGCAATCATATCAGAATTGTATTTCAATTGTTTAATAACATTTGCATTGAAGTGATCTTGCTTTCTAATGTAATTTTAGAACTCATAAAGGCATTGAGGGTGCATATTGTGAGGATTGTCATTATCATTGAATTTCATTAGAGAATTTACCTACCACCTTGGGTGGTGGTGGTGTATCGAGCCCATGTATTTCTTCAATAGGAGGTAAAAAATTTGACATCGTCAGCTTTAATACCTTTTTCGTTCATAGATTTCTTTGCCTCTTGCATATCTTCGGGATTGAGATATAAGATACCCCTCTTCTTTGGAGTGGTTTTAAGCGGTGGCGCAGGAAGATTCCAATCACCATAATTTTTCAATATGTTATTCAATAATTCTTCAGCTTGCCCAATAGTTCGTTCCCTGAAAACAGAACCAGCACAACTATCTAGGAAATCCCTAGAAGCATCGGTTAGTCCATTATAGAAGATATCAAGTATTTCATTTTTCTTAAGAGGATGATGAGGCAAAGCATTAAGCAATTGGAGAAGCCTCCCCCAAGCTTGTGGGAGTCTCTCTTCTTCAATTTGCACAAAGTTAAATATTTCCTGTAAGGTAGCTTGTTTCTTATGAGCAGGGAAATATTTTCCAAACAAGTAATAAATCATGTCTTGGGGACTATATATACACACAACCAGGAGCAAGAGTATTGTACCAAGCTTTAGCATCATCCTTTAATGAGAACGGAAATAATTTGAGAATATAGTAATAGCGAATTTTCTCATCATGAGCAAAAAGGGTGGCTATGTCATTCAACTTAGTAAGATGTGCCACAACAGTTTCAGTTTCATAACCATGGAAAGGATCAGATTCAACCAAAGTAATTAACTCTGGGTCGACAGAGAATTCATAATCCTTATCATCAATAAAGATAGGTGAAGTAGCAAACTTAGGATCACATCGCATTCTAGCACTCAAAGACTTTTCTTTATACTTGCATAATAATTTCTCTAGATCATCTCTATCCTTACAAGCAAGAATATCTCTAGTTGTCTCCTCATTCATAACATAACCTTCTGGTACCTTCGGTAATTCATATCTAGGAGGGCTAGTTCTAATAGGTGTTTCAATATTTTCAGTTTCAAGCTCATCATCAGTTTCAACAATATCATGCTGTCTTACTCTAGCAATTTGTTCATCAAGAAATTCACCTAGTGGCACATCATCATCAAGCAAGGTACTAGCATCATCATAAGTATCATTCATAGTAGAAGTAGCATCATCAATAACTTGCGACATATCAGGATTAATAGCATGTGGTGGTGTTGCAAGTTTACTTTTAACAGCAGGTGAATCTAAAGCAGAACTAGATGGCAGTTCCTTACCTCCCCTAGTCTTAGAGGAAAAAATATTAGTCTTAGCATCCTTCAGATTCTTCATAGTGATAAATTGATAATAATCCCAAGTGACTCAACAAATATAGCTATGCTCCCCGGCAACGGCGCCAGAAAAAGGTCTTGATAACCCACAAGTGTATGGGATCGCAGCAGCTTTCGAGGGTAGAGTATTCAACCCAAATTTATAGATTCGACACAAGGGGAGCCAAAGAATACTTGCAAGTATTAGCAGCTGAGGTGTCAATTCAACCACACCTGGATATTAATTATTTGCAGCAAAGTGATCAGTAGCAAAGTAGTATGATAGTAGAGGGTTACGGCCAAAACTGAAACCCTTGTAAAGCAGGTGGGTGTGAAGGATTTTCCGATCAGAGTAAGACTTCGTATTCCCACATTTAGGGCATGGACAACACATAAAACCATTCTGCTTGTTTGCCTCAGCCACTTCGAGAAAATCATGCACGCCCTTAATGTACTCGGAGGTGTGTCTGTCACCGTACATCCATTGCCGGTTCTTCTGCATGCATTATATATAATTAAGTGTGTCAAAAACCATTACAGAACATCATGAATAGCCCCCCCCCCCCCCCCCCCCCCCCCCCCCCCCCCCCCCCCCCCCCCCCCCCCCCCCCCCCCCCCCCCCCCCCCCCCCCCCCCCCCCCCCCCCCCCCCCCCCCCCCCCCCCCCCCCCCCCCCCCCCCCCCCCCCCCCCCCCCCCCCCCCCCCCCCCCCCCCCCCCCCCCCCCCCCCCCCCCCCCCCCCCCCCCCCCCCCCCCCCCCCCCCCCCCCCCCCCCCCCCCCCCCCCCCCCCCCCCCCCCCCCCCCCCCCCCCCCCCCCCCCCCCCCCCCCCCCCCCCCCCCCCCCCCCCCCCCCCCCCCCCCCCCCCCCCCCCCCCCCCCCCCCCCCCCCCCCCCCCCCCCCCCCCCCCCCCCCCCCCCCCCCCCCCCCCCCCCCCCCCCCCCCCCCCCCCCCCCCCCCCCCCCCCCCCCCCCCCCCCCCCCCCCCCCCCCCCCCCCCCCCCCCCCCCCCCCCCCCCCCCCCCCCCCCCCCCCCCCCCCCCCCCCCCCCCCCCCCCCCCCCCCCCCCCCCCCCCCCCCCCCCCCCCCCCCCCCCCCCCCCCCCCCCCCCCCCCCCCCCCCCCCCCCCCCCCCCCCCCCCCCCCCCCCCCCCCCCCCCCCCCCCCCCCCCCCCCCCCCCCCCCCCCCCCCCCCCCCCCCCCCCCCCCCCCCCCCCCCCCCCCCCCCCCCCCCCCCCCCCCCCCCCCCCCCCCCCCCCCCCCCCCCCCCCCCCCCCCCCCCCCCCCCCCCCCCCCCCCCCCCCCCCCCCCCCCCCCCCCCCCCCCCCCCCCCCCCCCCCCCCCCCCCCCCCCCCCCCCCCCCCCCCCCCCCCCCCCCCCCCCCCCCCCCCCCCCCCCCCCCCCCCCCCCCCCCCCCCCCCCCCCCCCCCCCCCCCCCCCCCCCCCCCCCCCCCCCCCCCCCCCCCCCCCCCCCCCCCCCCCCCCCCCCCCCCCCCCCCCCCCCCCCCCCCCCCCCCCCCCCCCCCCCCCCCCCCCCCCCCCCCCCCCCCCCCCCCCCCCCCCCCCCCCCCCCCCCCCCCCCCCCCCCCCCCCCCCCCCCCCCCCCCCCCCCCCCCCCCCCCCCCCCCCCCCCCCCCCCCCCCCCCCCCCCCCCCCCCCCCCCCCCCCCCCCCCCCCCCCCCCCCCCCCCCCCCCCCCCCCCCCCCCCCCCCCCCCCCCCCCCCCCCCCCCCCCCCCCCCCCCCCCCCCCCCCCCCCCCCCCCCCCCCCCCCCCCCCCCCCCCCCCCCCCCCCCCCCCCCCCCCCCCCCCCCCCCCCCCCCCCCCCCCCCCCCCCCCCCCCCCCCCCCCCCCCCCCCCCCCCCCCCCCCCCCCCCCCCCCCCCCCCCCCCCCCCCCCCCCCCCCCCCCCCCCCCCCCCCCCCCCCCCCCCCCCCCCCCCCCCCCCCCCCCCCCCCCCCCCCCCCCCCCCCCCCCCCCCCCCCCCCCCCCCCCCCCCCCCCCCCCCCCCCCCCCCCCCCCCCCCCCCCCCCCCCCCCCCCCCCCCCCCCCCCCCCCCCCCCCCCCCCCCCCCCCCCCCCCCCCCCCCCCCCCCCCCCCCCCCCCCCCCCCCCCCCCCCCCCCCCCCCCCCCCCCCCCCCCCCCCCCCCCCCCCCCCCCCCCCCCCCCCCCCCCCCCCCCCCCCCCCCCCCCCCCCCCCCCCCCCCCCCCCCCCCCCCCCCCCCCCCCCCCCCCCCCCCCCCCCCCCCCCCCCCCCCCCCCCCCCCCCCCCCCCCCCCCCCCCCCCCCCCCCCCCCCCCCCCCCCCCCCCCCCCCCCCCCCCCCCCCCCCCCCCCCCCCCCCCCCCCCCCCCCCCCCCCCCCCCCCCCCCCCCCCCCCCCCCCCCCCCCCCCCCCCCCCCCCCCCCCCCCCCCCCCCCCCCCCCCCCCCCCCCCCCCCCCCCCCCCCCCCCCCCCCCCCCCCCCCCCCCCCCCCCCCCCCCCCCCCCCCCCCCCCCCCCCCCCCCCCCCCCCCCCCCCCCCCCCCCCCCCCCCCCCCCCCCCCCCCCCCCCCCCCCCCCCCCCCCCCCCCCCCCCCCCCCCCCCCCCCCCCCCCCCCCCCCCCCCCCCCCCCCCCCCCCCCCCCCCCCCCCCCCCCCCCCCCCCCCCCCCCCCCCCCCCCCCCCCCCCCCCCCCCCCCCCCCCCCCCCCCCCCCCCCCCCCCCCCCCCCCCCCCCCCCCCCCCCCCCCCCCCCCCCCCCCCCCCCCCCCCCCCCCCCCCCCCCCCCCCCCCCCCCCCCCCCCCCCCCCCCCCCCCCCCCCCCCCCCCCCCCCCCCCCCCCCCCCCCCCCCCCCCCCCCCCCCCCCCCCCCCCCCCCCCCCCCCCCCCCCCCCCCCCCCCCCCCCCCCCCCCCCCCCCCCCCCCCCCCCCCCCCCCCCCCCCCCCCCCCCCCCCCCCCCCCCCCCCCCCCCCCCCCCCCCCCCCCCCCCCCCCCCCCCCCCCCCCCCCCCCCCCCCCCCCCCCCCCCCCCCCCCCCCCCCCCCCCCCCCCCCCCCCCCCCCCCCCCCCCCCCCCCCCCCCCCCCCCCCCCCCCCCCCCCCCCCCCCCCCCCCCCCCCCCCCCCCCCCCCCCCCCCCCCCCCCCCCCCCCCCCCCCCCCCCCCCCCCCCCCCCCCCCCCCCCCCCCCCCCCCCCCCCCCCCCCCCCCCCCCCCCCCCCCCCCCCCCCCCCCCCCCCCCCCCCCCCCCCCCCCCCCCCCCCCCCCCCCCCCCCCCCCCCCCCCCCCCCCCCCCCCCCCCCCCCCCCCCCCCCCCCCCCCCCCCCCCCCCCCCCCCCCCCCCCCCCCCCCCCCCCCCCCCCCCCCCCCCCCCCCCCCCCCCCCCCCCCCCCCCCCCCCCCCCCCCCCCCCCCCCCCCCCCCCCCCCCCCCCCCCCCCCCCCCCCCCCCCCCCCCCCCCCCCCCCCCCCCCCCCCCCCCCCCCCCCCCCCCCCCCCCCCCCCCCCCCCCCCCCCCCCCCCCCCCCCCCCCCCCCCCCCCCCCCCCCCCCCCCCCCCCCCCCCCCCCCCCCCCCCCCCCCCCCCCCCCCCCCCCCCCCCCCCCCCCCCCCCCCCCCCCCCCCCCCCCCCCCCCCCCCCCCCCCCCCCCCCCCCCCCCCCCCCCCCCCCCCCCCCCCCCCCCCCCCCCCCCCCCCCCCCCCCCCCCCCCCCCCCCCCCCCCCCCCCCCCCCCCCCCCCCCCCCCCCCCCCCCCCCCCCCCCCCCCCCCCCCCCCCCCCCCCCCCCCCCCCCCCCCCCCCCCCCCCCCCCCCCCCCCCCCCCCCCCCCCCCCCCCCCCCCCCCCCCCCCCCCCCCCCCCCCCCCCCCCCCCCCCCCCCCCCCCCCCCCCCCCCCCCCCCCCCCCCCCCCCCCCCCCCCCCCCCCCCCCCCCCCCCCCCCCCCCCCCCCCCCCCCCCCCCCCCCCCCCCCCCCCCCCCCCCCCCCCCCCCCCCCCCCCCCCCCCCCCCCCCCCCCCCCCCCCCCCCCCCCCCCCCCCCCCCCCCCCCCCCCCCCCCCCCCCCCCCCCCCCCCCCCCCCCCCCCCCCCCCCCCCCCCCCCCCCCCCCCCCCCCCCCCCCCCCCCCCCCCCCCCCCCCCCCCCCCCCCCCCCCCCCCCCCCCCCCCCCCCCCCCCCCCCCCCCCCCCCCCCCCCCCCCCCCCCCCCCCCCCCCCCCCCCCCCCCCCCCCCCCCCCCCCCCCCCCCCCCCCCCCCCCCCCCCCCCCCCCCCCCCCCCCCCCCCCCCCCCCCCCCCCCCCCCCCCCCCCCCCCCCCCCCCCCCCCCCCCCCCCCCCCCCCCCCCCCCCCCCCCCCCCCCCCCCCCCCCCCCCCCCCCCCCCCCCCCCCCCCCCCCCCCCCCCCCCCCCCCCCCCCCCCCCCCCCCCCCCCCCCCCCCCCCCCCCCCCCCCCCCCCCCCCCCCCCCCCCCCCCCCCCCCCCCCCCCCCCCCCCCCCCCCCCCCCCCCCCCCCCCCCCCCCCCCCCCCCCCCCCCCCCCCCCCCCCCCCCCCCCCCCCCCCCCCCCCCCCCCCCCCCCCCCCCCCCCCCCCCCCCCCCCCCCCCCCCCCCCCCCCCCCCCCCCCCCCCCCCCCCCCCCCCCCCCCCCCCCCCCCCCCCCCCCCCCCCCCCCCCCCCCCCCCCCCCCCCCCCCCCCCCCCCCCCCCCCCCCCCCCCCCCCCCCCCCCCCCCCCCCCCCCCCCCCCCCCCCCCCCCCCCCCCCCCCCCCCCCCCCCCCCCCCCCCCCCCCCCCCCCCCCCCCCCCCCCCCCCCCCCCCCCCCCCCCCCCCCCCCCCCCCCCCCCCCCCCCCCCCCCCCCCCCCCCCCCCCCCCCCCCCCCCCCCCCCCCCCCCCCCCCCCCCCCCCCCCCCCCCCCCCCCCCCCCCCCCCCCCCCCCCCCCCCCCCCCCCCCCCCCCCCCCCCCCCCCCCCCCCCCCCCCCCCCCCCCCCCCCCCCCCCCCCCCCCCCCCCCCCCCCCCCCCCCCCCCCCCCCCCCCCCCCCCCCCCCCCCCCCCCCCCCCCCCCCCCCCCCCCCCCCCCCCCCCCCCCCCCCCCCCCCCCCCCCCCCCCCCCCCCCCCCCCCCCCCCCCCCCCCCCCCCCCCCCCCCCCCCCCCCCCCCCCCCCCCCCCCCCCCCCCCCCCCCCCCCCCCCCCCCCCCCCCCCCCCCCCCCCCCCCCCCCCCCCCCCCCCCCCCCCCCCCCCCCCCCCCCCCCCCCCCCCCCCCCCCCCCCCCCCCCCCCCCCCCCCCCCCCCCCCCCCCCCCCCCCCCAATGTATGGTTTAATTAATTAGATGCTCTGGAGAGCTATATGTTGTTAGATGAAAACTATATATGTACTTTGGTTTTAATATGACGATGAGCTTCTATTAATTTGGTCACTTAATTATCTATTCATGATGTTCTGTAATGGTTTTTGACACACTTAATTATATATAATGCACGCAGATGAACCGGCAATGGATGTACGGTGACAGACACACCTCCGAGTACATTAAGGGCTTGCATGATTTTCTCGAAGTGGCTGAGGCAAACAAGCAGAATGGTTTTATGTGTTGTCCATGCCCTATATGTGGGAATACGAAGTCTTACTCTGACCGGAAAATCCCCCCCCCCCCCCCCCCCCCCCCCCCCCCCCCCCCCCCCCCCCCCCCCCCCCCCCCCCCCCCCCCCCCCCCCCCCCCCCCCCCCCCCCCCCCCCCCCCCCCCCCCCCCCCCCCCCCCCCCCCCCCCCCCCCCCCCCCCCCCCCGATCAAGAGGAACCAGACGATGTGCCCAATGATGCTGCAAGGGGGGAAGCTGCTGAAGATCAAGAGGAACCAGTGCCCGATGATGATGATCTCCGCCGGGTCATAGTCGATGCAAGGACGCAATGCGAAAGTCAAAAGGAGAAGCTGAAGTTCGATCGCATGTTAGAGGATCACAAAAAAGGGTTGTACCCCAATTGCGAAGATCGCAACACAAAGCTCGGTACCGTACTGGAATTGCTGCAGTGGAAGGCAGAGAATGCTGTGCCTGACAAAAGATTTGAGAAGCTATTGAAAATATTGAAGAAGAAGCTTCCAAAGGATAACGAA
>JAAAWM010008319.1:0-5000 GCA_036873465.1 Thinopyrum obtusiflorum
GAGATTTGTACATTCCTGTCTGAAGAAGATCCTTCAACCTAGCATTTTCATCTGAAACAGAACTATTTTCCTCGATTGAGGGGTTAGCACTCATAGATGATTCAGCATTAGATTCAGCATTATTTGTTTCAAGACATTTTAAACATGGTGGCTCAAACACTTCAGGTTTCTCCTTGAGTTGTTGGGTGAGAAGAGAATTTTCTCTCAACAAGTCTTCATGAGCCTCTCTCAGTGCCTCGAGTTCTTGTTTCCTTTTCAGGAAATCATAGGTCAATCTCTCGTGGTCTACTGAGAGAAAATCATGACGAGTTGTGAGTTCATCCATTCGTGACTTGAGAGTAGCATACTCTGGTCAGCGACTGATTCTTTTCCATCTCCTCAACCAACAACCCTTCGGACTTCCTGAGGGTTTTCTCAATTTTCTCAAGAGAGTTTTGTTGAAAGTTGGCAATTTTGATCAACTTAGCATGGTCATCCTCATCAGAAGAATATTGATCACTGGAGTGAACCTTGTGATGTTTGACAGGTACCTTTTCCTTTGAGGCTTTGGCCATGAAGCAGTAGGCAGGAGTTTCATCATCGCTTGACGGGTTCCCAAAGAAATTCATCGCCGAGGAAGAGGCGCATGCTGGCATCCATGCCTGAGTCAAAATCCTCATCAGACTCATTTTCTTCTTTGGAAGCAGATGATTCTTCTTCTTTAGAATCCATCTCCTTGCTGATGCATGCCTTGGCCTTGCGATAGGTATTCTTACGGTTGGAGGAGGACTTGGAAGGATTCTTTGAGGAAGATCTGGACGAAGATTTTGAGGTGGAGCTGTCCTTCTTCTTGAAAAACTTCTTAGTTTTCTTCTCATCATCGGAGTCGTAGTTCTTGCTCTTGCCTTTGCTTCGATAGTTGCTCGAGTCATATCTCCCACTCGCACGGATTTCAGCTTCCTAGAGAGGGCATTCTAAAATGAAGTGTCCAGGCTTTTTGCACTTGAAACAGGTGTATTCTCCGGTAGGTTTTGAAGATTTTGAACCTCCAGAGTTGCTTGAACTTCTTTTCTGGAACTAGCTCTTCTTGTGGAAATGTTGGAATCGCTTTGTGATTAGTGCAAGATCCTTGCTGAGTCATTCTGGATCATCAGAATCTTCTTCGCGCCAGAGTTGCTGGATCCTTTCTTCTGAAATTGATTTTTCTTGTGTAGGCGCTGGAATCTTTTCGTGATCAATGCGAGATCCTTGCTAATCCTTTCAGTGTCATCTGAATCTTCATCGGCATTCCCTTCTGAGGAAGAATCAGCATCAGCCTTGAGAGCGTGACTTCTTCGGTGACTTGAACCATAGAGATCTCTCTTTTCTTCTTCTTGTTCTTCGTGAGTGTTCAGCCTTTCCATGATATCAGCAGAGTCGAGAACTTTGAAATCAGCTCATTCCCGAATCATCAGAACAAGTGTGTCGAACGAACTGTCAAGGGATCGGAGCAGCTTCTTCACAACCTCGTGATCAGTGATGTCTTTGGCGCCGAGACCTTGTAGCTCGTTTGCAATGTCACTCAGACGATCGAAAGTTTGCTGACAGCTTTCCTTTGCAGTTTCACACTGTCGGTAGCGAAGAAATTGAGCACGAGAGAGATGGCCACCAATTTTATCTTTATCTTGAGCATCCATCTGAATGAGTTTTTTCTCGTGGTCAGTGGGGACCTGAGGCACTTCAACTGTGAATCCATTCTGCACCATGTTCCACATATCATCATCAATAGCTCGGAGACGGATCTTCATCTTCTCCTTCCAGAAGGGATAGTCCGTCCCATCGAAGATGGGAATCTTGAGGTGCGACTTGTAGCTCACTGAAGACATACTTAAACTCCAAGGTTGTTAGACCAAAATGAGCAGAGTCAAGGAGTACCAAGCTCTGATACCAATTGTAGGAACGAAGTATGTCTACCAGAGGGGGGGTGAATGGGAGTTTTAAATTTTCTTCGGAAAAATCAAAACTCTCAGAACCCAGCAGCGGAACGGATGAAAACAGAGTACAGCGAGCGAATACAAGTTATCGAATAGAAACTAAACGCATGCATCGAGGTAAATCACATGATTGAAATATGTCATTCAGCACAGTTCGAATGTAAATAGCGTAGCAGAGGTGACCAGTGATGCTCGATGGCGACAAGGTGTTTGGTAGACCAGTTCGCCCTTCTGCACAAGGACTATGTCTGGTTGGAGGGGTTGTGATTTAACACAGAAGATAAACTCTTTTCGCCCTATTCTCCTCGACAATTGGTTCATCAACCAATGCCGATTACTCGTGGTAGATACTTGAGGCGATCTCCGAACCTTTACAGACCTCTTCTTCGAGAACCACAATTACTCTTGGTCTCTGAAGAAATTGACACCTAACCGTCTAGAGAGTTTGCAGCTCTCAAGAGTAATAGGCGGAGCGTACTGGACTTAGATTCAAGTGATGCTGAACCACTATCTAATTCTTCGGCTCTAGGGGTTTTCTCTTGGTGGATTTTAAACTTAAATCACTCAGAGAGGGCCTGCTGTTTGGTCCAACATAGCGAGCAACAGCCTCACCACGTTGGTTTTGAACCCCCCCCCCCCCCCCCCCCCCCCCCCCCCCCCCCCCCCCCCCCCCCCCCCCCCCCCCCCCCCCCCCCCCCCCCCCCCCCCCCCCCCCCCCCCCCCCCCCCCCCCCCCCCCCCCCCCCCCCCCCCCCCCCCCCCCCCCCCCCCCCCCCCCCCCCCCCCCCCCCCCCCCCCCCCCCCCCCCCCCCCCCCCCCCCCCCCCCCCCCCCCCCCCCCCCCCCCCCCCCCCCCCCCCCCCCCCCCCCCCCCCCCCCCCCCCCCCCCCCCCCCCCCCCCCCCCCCCCCCCCCCCCCCCCCCCCCCCCCCCCCCCCCCCCCCCCCCCCCCCCCCCCCCCCCCCCCCCCCCCCCCCCCCCCCCCCCCCCCCCCCCCCCCCCCCCCCCCCCCCCCCCCCCCCCCCCCCCCCCCCCCCCCCCCCCCCCCCCCCCCCCCCCCCCCCCCCCCCCCCCCCCCCCCCCCCCCCCCCCCCCCCCCCCCCCCCCCCCCCCCCCCCCCCCCCCCCCCCCCCCCCCCCCCCCCCCCCCCCCCCCCCCCCCCCCCCCCCCCCCCCCCCCCCCCCCCCCCCCCCCCCCCCCCCCCCCCCCCCCCCCCCCCCCCCCCCCCCCCCCCCCCCCCCCCCCCCCCCCCCCCCCCCCCCCCCCCCCCCCCCCCCCCCCCCCCCCCCCCCCCCCCCCCCCCCCCCCCCCCCCCCCCCCCCCCCCCCCCCCCCCCCCCCCCCCCCCCCCCCCCCCCCCCCCCCCCCCCCCCCCCCCCCCCCCCCCCCCCCCCCCCCCCCCCCCCCCCCCCCCCCCCCCCCCCCCCCCCCCCCCCCCCCCCCCCCCCCCCCCCCCCCCCCCCCCCCCCCCCCCCCCCCCCCCCCCCCCCCCCCCCCCCCCCCCCCCCCCCCCCCCCCCCCCCCCCCCCCCCCCCCCCCCCCCCCCCCCCCCCCCCCCCCCCCCCCCCCCCCCCCCCCCCCCCCCCCCCCCCCCCCCCCCCCCCCCCCCCCCCCCCCCCCCCCCCCCCCCCCCCCCCCCCCCCCCCCCCCCCCCCCCCCCCCCCCCCCCCCCCCCCCCCCCCCCCCCCCCCCCCCCCCCCCCCCCCCCCCCCCCCCCCCCCCCCCCCCCCCCAAGGAAGCAATCTGGGTGCCTAAGAAAACTATCGAAGCATTACCTGTTACTAGACTTCTAACCATGCAGGAAGAGAATGCTCGGTATATTCTGGAAAAGATTCGACAGAATGAGTACATGCGTGTCTCACCCAACCGCTATACTCATTCGTCAGGAAGGAATTTCAATGCATACTCTTTCGATTATTCTCGTACTCATTCAAGTTACAATTCGTATGACTATCGAAAGAAATCATATCCTGCTCGCTCATATGTTTCGAAGCCACCTACAATGATGTGGGTGGTTAAGAAAGCCTGATTTTTCTGCAGGACTATGCCTCCGGGTGTACCGAATGGATAATGGATAGTGGATGCACTAGTCATATGACCGGAGACAAGTCGTTGTTTGTCGACCCCAACTTAACTGCTTCATCTGAGAAGTATATTACTTTTGGCGACAACAACAAAGGAAAGGTACTTGGGTTAGGTAAAATTGCTATATCCAAGGACAAGAACATTGATGATGTTTTACTCGTTCAGTCCCTTGGATTCAATCTTATGTCAGTTGGCAAGCTTTGTGATCTAGGCATGCTAGTTCTATTTTCTAAATCCAAATGCATTGTCTTTATGGCCACTGACAATTCCTTCGTTTTCGAGGGAAATAGAAAAGGTGATTTATATATTGTGGATTTCTCTAAGGGTCCCTTAGTCCGAACTTGTTTGCTTGCAAAAGCAACCGAAGGATGGCTGTGGCACCGAAGACTTGGTCATGCAGGTATGAGAAACTTGCAGACTCTTGTGAAGAAAAATCATCTACGTGGCATTCCTGATGTGAAATTCGACAAGGATCGTCTCTGTGCTGCATGTGAAGCTGGTAAATTGGCAAAGAAGCACCATTCGTCAAAAACTGTCATGACTACAACAAGACCACTGGAAATTCTTCATATGGATTTATTCGGGCCTCAAAATTATGCTAGTTTCGGTGGCAGTCATTATGGTCTGGTTATTGTTGATGATTTCTCTCGATACACTTGGGTATTCTTTCTCGAAGACAAAACCTGCACTCAAGACATCTTCAAAACATTCGCCAAGAAGGCTGAAAATGAATATGATGTGCGAATTAAGCATGTCAGAAGTGACAATGGGACTGAGTTCAAAAATACTCATATCAAAGATTTTCTCGATGAAAATGGTATTACTCATGAATTCTCTGCCGCATACACTCCCCAACAGAATGGAAGTAGCAGCTTTGCCAATCCCTCCTGCTGTCATTACTCAAGCCTCTGATCTCGTTCGTGACATGCGAGAAGATTCTGTTGAGATAAATTCCCTCACTACCGAA
>JAAAWM010008319.1:10000-13326 GCA_036873465.1 Thinopyrum obtusiflorum
ACCAGTGATGCTCGATGGCGACAAGGTTTTTGGTAGACCAGTTCGCCCTTCTGCACAAGGACTATGTCTGGTTGGAGGGGTTGTGATTTAACACAGAAGATAAACTCACTTTGCCCTATTCTCCTCGACAATTGGTTCATCAACCAATGTCGATTACTCGTGGTAGATACTTGAGGTGATCTCCGAACCTTTACAGACTTCTTCTTCGAGAACCACAATTACTCTTGGTCTCTGAAGAAATTGACACCTAACCGTCTAGAGAGTTTGCAGCTCTCAAGAGTAATAGGCGGAGCGTACTGGACTTAGATTCAAGTGATGCTGAACGACTATCTAATTCTTCGGCTCTAGGGGTTTTCTCTCGGTGGATTTTAAACTTAAATCACTCAGAGAGGGGGTTGCTCAACAATCTTCTCAGAATCAAATGGAGCAGCCACCGGACAACGCCAGCGCAGGGTAGCTATTTATAGCCGCAGCCTTCCCGGATGGGAAATGACCATTTTAGACACGCGGTCCAGCCAATGGCCAACCGACACGTTACACAACGGTCGGATTTGGGAGCAACGGTAACATTACTTGAGGAACAAGTAATGCTAACTCCTCGGTCCGAGACAAATCTCTCGCAGCGAAGAAGATCTCAGTCTCTTGCTGGCAAGTATTTGCTTGGAACACAAAGAGATTTCTCTCACAACTTTCATAGGATTTGGGTTTAGCATCAGAGAATCAAAACTTCGAACGCTACACCCCTCTTAATAGTACGGTGGTCCTATGACTCAATAAATGGAAGAAGAACAACGAAACAAATGCTACGTCTTCACTTCGTCTTCATTCTCCTCGGACGCAGTCATTTTCTTCGGACAGACACCGAACTAATTGCTTCACTTCAGCAACTTTTAGGGGTCACTCTTGTTAGCATAATCTTCGGTGATAACCTTCGTTGCATCGCAGGGAGATTATCTTCGTCGTTAGCATCAAACTCCTTGATATCTCTGGGACCTGTTACTCTGTGTATACTAGCAACCACATAAGTCCCATACTGTTTATGTCAACAAACTCCAAAACACAAGGGGGCCTATCATTGCACCAACAGTCTGCATTTTAGACCATGGTATTTGTTTTTGTTGGTGGGGGGGGGGGGGGGGGGGGGGGGGGGGGGGGGGGGGGGGGGGGGGGGGGGGGGGGGGGGGGGGGGGGGGGGGGGGGGGGGGGGGGGGGGGGGGGGGGGGGGGGGGGGGGGGGGGGGGGGGGGGGGGGGGGGGGGTAGATACGTGAAAATTAATTTGGGCAAGAGTGAATTTGCGTTACTTGGCTCGATGATGAAATATACTCCCCCTAGATGTATGCAGGGTAATAGATATAAGATAAAATTCTCCTGCAATTCATTGAAGTATAAGGAGGAAATTTCACTCATTCGAGATAATGATTCGCACTGATGATATAATCCATCAAGATCGTAGTGCTATCATTCATAACTTCTGATAATAAGTTCACCTACAAAACAAATACTTCGAGAGGAATAGTGCAGCAGGCGGGGTTATTAACAATATAGCACAGAAGTTTTACAACAAGTCATGAAAGCCTTTGAAACCAACGCAAAATTAGCAAATCTATCAAAACTCGATGTAATTCTCCCCCTTTTTGTCAACTAGTGTCAAAAAGGTGACGAATAACACGAGGGAAGAAAATGGTGAACTTGATTCACTCGGAGGCATCGCCAGAAGAACTGTCTGAGGAGGTCTCTGATTCGGAAGTGACAGGAAGATCTTCATCGGCAGCAGCAACAGATTTTCTTTCAGGGAAATTGGCTTGAAGCTGAGATGAAGACGGCACATTTGGATCCACTTCTTGAGTCAGACGGGACAGTACATTTCCTTCAGCTAGTTTTTCCGTCGGTGAGGTAGCTTCAGATTCTTCAAGCAGCTTGCGAAGGTTAATACGCAGCAAATCAGTAGTCGGCTCTTGAGCAGGTAGAGGAGGAGTGCTTCGTGGTTGATAATCTTCAACGGAGAGGCCTTTGTCGATGTATGCATAGAGTTCTTTGAGATCAGCATCCCGGAGTTGCTTCTTGGAGAAGAACTTTCGAAGTAATTTCCAGAGCCATTTCTTGTTCTCGGCAGCTATCAGATGCGTGATTCTTGTTCGGTTGTTAATGGCATTCAGCTCGGCAGCAAGGTGCTCTTTCTCTTGTCGATATTCAGCAATATGCTTAAGCAGCAGCTGTTGTGTGTGCAGACTGACTTCCAGATGTGATGGAGGTTGATGAGTAGTCATTCGGTCGCGCTGTGGCAAACGTGGCCCATCGAATCCTTTGTGATAATCTTGAGGACTGGACTCAGGTACTTTACCCGAAGATATTTCTTGCAAGATTTGCAGGGTGTCGCGTACCGGAGGAACAAAGCTTTTGTGACTCACTTTTGCCAAGTATTCGGTTTTCATGGAATAATCAACTACTTTCTGAATCCATGGAGCATAGACTTTGAGGGTTTTCGGAAATGCAGCAGAATCCTTCAAAATGTTCAGAAACATATCCTCAACATCAAAAACAAATCCTTCAGAGATGGCGAAGATAGTATTCCGAAGAACATCTGAGATTGCACCATCAGTATTCATTCCAGCCAGAGGGCAAATTGTATAGGAGAGCATGTGATACAAAGTTTGATTTTCGAATGTTAGGTGCTCTGGCTTGGGAGGACCATTGTAGTCACGAATCTTTTCTTTGTCCATTGTGCATTTGAACATGTCATCTGAAATGGCATCAATGTTGTGCACACGGATTTCAGTTTTGCCGTGCTCAAACCGAGGAAAATGAAAGTGCGAGACAAAATCTCTGGAGGTGCATTTGATGCGTTGGCCTTCAGTCATCCATTCCATGATCCACTTGGAACTGTCAGATTCATCACCAGATATGTATAACATAGCATAGAACTGCAGGATAATCTCTCGGTCCCAAGGGTGGTCGAATGTGAACACATTTGTGAGACAAAAGTCTTCCAGGTTTTGCAACAGCTGGTCGAAACAACCAATACTTTTCATCGCTGCTATGTCTGGGAACTCATGAGGAAAAATTTTCTTGCTATCATAGAGAATCCGAGAATAAAAGATAGCCTGTTCTTGAGTCCAGGACCGGGGTGATTCAGATGTGTGTGGCCCATTGTAAGGACTTTCTTGAAAGAATTTAGGGTGCGTATTCTGATTGAAAAGTGGCCCTTTGGCACCAGCACCTGACTTGAACAACGGCAATTCTTCACGAGGGAAAGGATATTTCAGTTCATCCTTGACTGAAATCACCTCATCTCCATAAATCACAGAGTCGGCATGTCGATCAGAAA
>JAAAWM010008320.1:0-13328 GCA_036873465.1 Thinopyrum obtusiflorum
CGGTGTTTGAAATTCATGCCCATTTCTTGCATGGGACCTAAGCACGCACCGAAGGACACATATTTGATTTTTCAACCAATTTATATGCACTGGAGAGGGCACATGTAGTTCAAATTTGAATTATGCACATAAAATGCAGTGAAAACTCAGTTAATGCATAAAAATGTCCAAACGAACCCCGAAAAATCACAAAAATTCACACACCACTCTTGTTGTTCTATGTTGAACCGAGAAAATTTTTTGATAGCAATTGATAGAGGCAAAGGTGTCCCGATGTTTCTATGAGATGGTGGCTATCGTTTTCTGTGGGAGTCGACCTTGACGATCCGACTACGAACGTGCGAGACATCGCGCCTTAGCAATCGCTAAACCAACTTCTGAGGGTTATAGACCACGCCGGAGCATGATCAACCTGACCACGAGGGTCTGTTTCCTGCGAGCAAATGAAGAACAAGCAAGAAACTGAGATTACAATCTAGATATTGCAAATATAAGATGAAAGCTTTATTGATCAAGGTGGGGTTCTGTGACGCCTTGGTCTGGTCATTGAACACAAATGAAGTACGCAAAGTTGCAGCTATGGCGAACTTTTAATCTAAACAAAACCCCCAAAGTCTAAACGATCCCCCCCCCCCCCCCCCCCCCCCCCCCCCCCCCCCCCCCCCCCCCCCCCCCCCCCCCCCCCCCCCCCCCCCCCCCCCCCCCCCCCCCCCCCCCCCCCCCCCCCCCCCCCCCCCCCCCCCCCCCCCCCCCCCCCCCCCCCCCCCCCCCCCCCCCCCCCCCCCCCCCCCCCCCCCCCCCCCCCCCCCCCCCCCCCCCCCCCCCCCCCCCCCCCCCCCCCCCCCCCCCCCCCCCCCCCCCCCCCCCCCCCCCCCCCCCCCCCCCCCCCCCCCCCCCCCCCCCCCCCCCCCCCCCCCCCCCCCCCCCCCCCCCCCCCCCCCCCCCCCCCCCCCCCCCCCCCCCCCCCCCCCCCCCCCCCCCCCCCCCCCCCCCCCCCCCCCCCCCCCCCCCCCCCCCCCCCCCCCCCCCCCCCCCCCCCCCCCCCCCCCCCCCCCCCCCCCCCCCCCCCCCCCCCCCCCCCCCCCCCCCCCCCCCCCCCCCCCCCCCCCCCCCCCCCCCCCCCCCCCCCCCCCCCCCCCCCCCCCCCCCCCCCCCCCCCCCCCCCCCCCCCCCCCCCCCCCCCCCCCCCCCCCCCCCCCCCCCCCCCCCCCCCCCCCCCCCCCCCCCCCCCCCCCCCCCCCCCCCCCCCCCCCCCCCCCCCCCCCCCCCCCCCCCCCCCCCCCCCCCCCCCCCCCCCCCCCCCCCCCCCCCCCCCCCCCCCCCCCCCCCCCCCCCCCCCCCCCCCCCCCCCCCCCCCCCCCCCCCCCCCCCCCCCCCCCCCCCCCCCCCCCCCCCCCCCCCCCCCCCCCCCCCCCCCCCCCCCCCCCCCCCCCCCCCCCCCCCCCCCCCCCCCCCCCCCCCCCCCCCCCCCCCCCCCCCCCCCCCCCCCCCCCCCCCCCCCCCCCCCCCCCCCCCCCCCCCCCCCCCCCCCCCCCCCCCCCCCCCCCCCCCCCCCCCCCCCCCCCCCCCCCCCCCCCCCCCCCCCCCCCCCCCCCCCCCCCCCCCCCCCCCCCCCCCCCCTCAAACCCAGCTGCACGGCGGCTTTCATGTTGCTGCTTTTTCAAATGAAAGTTGGGATCCAAGTGAGCTAAAGGGTTAGAAAACCTTACTTTACGGATCACTCGTCGAACTTTGTGTCCTGGTAAGGGCTCTGAGTCGGAGGAAATAATAGTTACCTCAGCTTCCCCGGCCTGACTGGCCCTAGTGTCATCCTGGTAAGGATCAGTGTCAATAAGATTGTTAAAAAATTGGCCAAGGGAATCAAGGGCTACCTCCGAGTCAGATGTGTCATCAAGTTTCATCAAATCTTCAGCAGTGGTCTTCTTTTTCTTCTTTGATCTCCGGGTCGTTTTCTTGGCATTCATAGCGGCGATTTTCGCCTTCTTGGCAGCTTCGTGGTCATATTTCACTTTCCAAAAGTCAGAATTGGCCTACAAAGACAAGAGGAAGGATCAGTGCTAAACAATACGGCTGGGCAAAATGCAAAGGAAAAGAGATCAGAATATCCTTACTTCTGGTACCGGGTTAAGTTTACAAAAGGGATTTAACCCAACAATACTACAGTCTTCATATTTCCCATTCACCAAAAGGTTTGACATTGAGACAATGTCTTCTTCGGTTAGTTGAACTGGGCTATGACGAAGAGAGTCGTCTAGGCCTCCACCATATTCATACATCAATTTTGAACGACGGCTTAATGGAATAACCCGCCATGAGATCCAGCAGCGGGTCAGATCAACTCCAGTTAAACCGTTCCCCAACAAAGCATTGATTCTTCTGATGGATGGAAGCAGCCTCTTGCATTCAGCAACGGTAAGTTTATCTGGCAGTGTGAACTTGGAGTCAAGACGATCAGGGCGGTAACCCGATAGTGGCTTCTCGTTGGCTGGTGAGATGTCCTGACAGTAAAACCAAGTTTGGTTCCAGTCCTTTGGGTGACTTGGTAAAACTATGAGAGGGAAGACAGCACCCTGCCGGCGCTGAATTGAGATGCCTCGAAGCTCTAAGCTAAGGACGTTGGTGCACTCGTTCTGCTGGTTTAGATAGAAGTATTCTCTAAACAGTTCCACAGTCGGCTCTTGCTGAAGATATACCTCACAGAGGAGCTAAAGGGTTAGAAAACCTTACTTTACGGACCACTCATCGAACTTTGTGTCTTGGTAAGGGCTCTGAGTTGGAGGAAATAATAGTTACCTCTGCTTCCCCGGCCTGACTGGCCCCAGTGTCATCCTGGTAAGGATCAGTGTCAATAAGATTGTTAAAAAATTGGCCAAGGGAGTCAAGGGCTACCTCCGAGTCAGATGTGTCATCAAGTTTCATCAAATCTTCAGCAGTGGTCTTCTTTTTCTTCCCCCCCCCCCCCCCCCCCCCCCCCCCCCCCCCCCCCCCCCCCCCCCCCCCCCCCCCCCCCCCCCCCCCCCCCCCCCCCCCCCCCCCCCCCCCCCCGTACGCGAAGTTGCAGCTATGGCGAACTTTTAATCTAAACAAAACCCAAAGTCTAACGGTGCCCTAAGGGCTGTATATTGGAGGAAGAGAGGGGGAATTTCGTGGCCCTTGTTCGAGGGGTCCGAAATCAACCCTATCTCTTGTTTCCCCACACATACGGACTCTAAAAATAGCCTATACTAATGTAATTTCGAAATTACATGGGCCTGGCCCAATAAGAAGGTGACGTAGCACCTATAATAGCCTCTGGACGAAATTTATGAAGTGGCATCTTGTATATTTCATCCAAGGCTTCATGCACTCTTATGGTGGCCTCAAAGACCTGAAATCATCACTCGTAACTCCGTTCTTGTTCCCCTTGCGCATGCCATCATCTCCATGCTTTCTCTTGCTCCAATGTTCATCCTTCTCCAAGCTAGGCCCTTCATTTGTAAGCAAAACAAATGTATCCAATTTAGGCAACATCATATTCTCATGAACATTAGAATCATTACCAAGAAACAAAAGTACCTAGTAATTTAGTTGGCGTGCGCGAGCTCTAGTAATTGGTCCAGTATGTATAGCAGCAGGGGCTGTGGGTGTAACAATGGTATTGATGTCCTCATCATCCTCCCCTTCTTGGAATGAAGTCGTCCTCGACGGAAGTTCATCTTCCTCACCCAAATAAGGCTTCAAATCTGCAATGTTAAAAGTGGGACTAACACCAAAATCTGCAAGCAGCTCAAGTTTGTATGCATTATCATTTATTTTCTCTAACACCTTAAAGGGACCATCAACACGTGGCATTAGCTTTGATTTGCGCAAATCAGGAAATCTATCTTTACGCAAATGTAACCAAACAAGATCTCCAGGTGCAAATACAACATGTTTTCTACCCTTATCACCAGCAAGTTTATATTTAGCATTCATACGCTCAATGTTTTCCTTAGTTAACTCATGCATTTTTAAAATCAATTCAGCACGTTGTTTAGCATCAAAATTAACCTTCTCCGAAGATGGAAGAGGCAACAAATCAATAGGTGCACGAGGTAGGAAACCATACACAACTTCAAAAGGGCACATCTTAGTAGTAGAATGCAATGAACGATTATAAGCAAATTCAATATGAGGCAAGCATTCCTCCCACATTTTCTTATTATTCTTCCAAACAGCCCTAAGCATAGTAGACAATGTTCTATTGACTACTTCAGTTTGTCCATCAGTTTGGGGGTGACAAGTAGTACTAAAAAGCAGTTTAGTCCCCAACTTAGCCCATAAACATCTACAAAAGTGGCTAAGAAATTTAGTATCACGATCTAAAACAATAGTATTTGGCACACCATGCAAGCTAATAATTTCACGAAAGAACAAATCAGCAACATTAACAACATCATCGCTTTTATGACATGGTATAAAGTGTGCCATTTTCGAGAATCTATCCACGACAACAAATATGCTATCCCTCCCCTTCGTTGTTCGAGGTAATCCTAAAACAAAGTCCATAGATATATCCTCCCAAGGAACACTAGGTACAGGCAAAGGCATATATAAACCATGAGGATTGAGTCGTGACTTAGCTTTTTCACATGTAGTGCAGCGAGCAATAAAACGCTCAACATCCCGTCTCATCTTTGGCCCCCCCCCCCCCCCCCCCCCCCCCCCCCCCCCCCCCCTAGTGAATGCACAAACAGCAGTAGGAACACGTCTCTCCTCGGGATATTGTAAATATAGATGAACGGAGCTAGCTGGAATGCATAGCTTGTTAGCACGAAACACAAATCCATCGTTAAGAACGAACTTGTTCCAAGTTCTCCCTTCCTTACAATTTTGCAATACATCTTTAAATTTAGCATCATGAACATATTGATCTTTGATGGTCTCCAAACCAAATATTTTAAAGTCAAGTTATGAAAGCATAGTATAACAACGAGACAAGGCATCAGCAATAACATTTTCTTTACCCTTCTTGTGTTTAATGACACAAGAGAAAGTCTCAATGAATTCAACCCATTTAGCATGTCTACGGTTCAGTTTTGCTTGACTTTTAATGTGTTTTAAAGATTCATGATCAGAATGTATAATAAATTCGTTGGGCCATAAATAATGTTGCCATGTTTCTAAGGTCCGAACAAGAGCATATAATTCTTTATCATAAGTAGAATAGTTCAGACTAGGCCCACTCAATTTTTCAGAAAAGTATGCAACAGGTTTTCCATCTTGTAATAACACACCTCCTAATCCAATTCCACTAGCATCATATTCAAACTCAAAAGTCTTATTGAAATTAGGAAGTTGGAGTAAAGGAGCATGTGTCAACTTATCTTTCAATACCGTGAAGGCTTCTTCCTGTGCGGTACCCCAAACAAAAGGCACATCCTTCTTTGTAAGCTCGTTGAGAGGTGCAGCAATGGTGCTGAAATCTCTCACAAAACGCCTATAGAAACCAGCGAGGCCAAGGAATCTCCTCACTTGTGTGACCGTTTTGGGCTGCGGCCAACTCTCAAT
Organism: Thinopyrum obtusiflorum; assembly: GCA_036873465.1. NCBI lineage: Eukaryota > Viridiplantae > Streptophyta > Magnoliopsida > Poales > Poaceae > Thinopyrum > Thinopyrum obtusiflorum. Next base: position 5,530 of record JAAAWM010008320.1, read on the forward strand.
AGCTTCAATCTTGGCTTTATCAACTTCAATTCCCTATGGAGTAACAACATAACCAAAAAAAGATACTCGGTCGGTGCAAAAGGTGCACTTTCCAAGGTTTCCAAACAAACATGCATCACGTAGAGCAATAAAAACAGTATGTAAATGTTCCAAATGTTCCTCCAAAGATTTGCTATAAATCAATATGTCATGGATACTCGGTCGGTGCAAAAGGTGCACTTTCCAAGGTTACCAAACAAACGTGCATCATGTAGAGCAATAAAAACAGCACGTAAATGTTCCAAATGTTCCTCCAAAGATTTACTATAAATCAGTATATCATCAAAATAGACTACCACAAATCGTCCAATGAAAGCACGTAAAACTTCGTTCATTAATCTCATGAAAGTACTAGGTGCATTAGTTAACCCAAAAGGCATGACTAACCACTCATATACACCAAACTTAGTTTTAAATGCAGTTTTCCATTCATATCCCAATTTCATACGAATTTGATGGTATCCACTACGCAAATCAACTTTGGAGAATATTGTAGAGCCACTCAATTCATCAAGCATATCATCTAGCCTAGGAATAGGATGATGGTAACGAATAGTAATATTATTAATGCCTCTACAATCAACACACATACGCGATGTACCATCCTTTTTCGGCACTAGAATAATAGGAACAGCACAAGGACTAAGGGATTCGCGAATATAACCTTTGTTGAGCAGCTCCTGGACTTAACACATAATCTCCTTCGTCTCCTCTGGATTGGTACGGTATGGTGCACGGTTGGGTAGCGAAGCACCGGGAATTAAGTCAATCTGATGCTCAATCCCTTGAATAGGTGGTAATCCCGGTGGCACGTCTTGTGAAAAGACGTCAGCAAACTCATGCAAAATGTTAGTAACAGCAGGAGGCAAAGAGGAAGGCACGTCCTCGAATGGAAATAATGCCTCTTTGCACACAAAAGCATAGCAAACAGATTTGCTGAAATCTACCCCCCCCCCCCCCCCCCCCCCCCCCCCCCCCCCCCCCCCCCCCCCCCCCCCCCCCCCCCCCCCCCCCCCCCCCCCCCCCCCCCCCCCCCCCCCCCCCCCCCCCCCCCCCCCCCCCCCCCCCCCCCCCCCCCCCCCCCCCCCCCCCCCCCCCCCCCCCCCCCCCCCCCCCCCCCCCCCCCCCCCCCCCCCCCCCCCCCCCCCCCCCCCCCCCCCCCCCCCCCCCCCCCCCCCCCCCCCCCCCCCCCCCCCCCCCCCCCCCCCCCCCCCCCCCCCCCCCCCCCCCCCCCCCCCCCCCCCCCCCCCCCCCCCCCCCCCCCCCCCCCCCCCCCCCCCCCCCCCCCCCCCCCCCCCCCCCCCCCCCCCCCCCCCCCCCCCCCCCCCCCCCCCCCCCCCCCCCCCCCCCCCCCCCCCCCCCCCCCCCCCCCCCCCCCCCCCCCCCCCCCCCCCCCCCCCCCCCCCCCCCCCCCCCCCCCCCCCCCCCCCCCCCCCCCCCCCCCCCCCCCCCCCCCCCCCCCCCCCCCCCCCCCCCCCCCCCCCCCCCCCCCCCCCCCCCCCCCCCCCCCCCCCCCCCCCCCCCCCCCCCCCCCCCCCCCCCCCCCCCCCCCCCCCCCCCCCCCCCCCCCCCCCCCCCCCCCCCCCCCCCCCCCCCCCCCCCCCCCCCCCCCCCCCCCCCCCCCCCCCCCCCCCCCCCCCCCCCCCCCCCCCCCCCCCCCCCCCCCCCCCCCCCCCCCCCCCCCCCCCCCCCCCCCCCCCCCCCCCCCCCCCCCCCCCCCCCCCCCCCCCCCCCCCCCCCCCCCCCCCCCCCCCCCCCCCCCCCCCCCCCCCCCCCCCCCCCCCCCCCCCCCCCCCCCCCCCCCCCCCCCCCCCCCCCCCCCCCCCCCCCCCCCCCCCCCCCCCCCCCCCCCCCCCCCCCCCCCCCCCCCCCCCCCCCCCCCCCCCCCCCCCCCCCCCCCCCCCCCCCCCCCCCCCCCCCCCCCCCCCCCCCCCCCCCCCCCCCCCCCCCCCCCCCCCCCCCCCCCCCCCCCCCCCCCCCCCCCCCCCCCCCCCCCCCCCCCCCCCCCCCCCCCCCCCCCCCCCCCCCCCCCCCCCCCCCCCCCCCCCCCCCCCCCCCCCCCCCCCCCCTAGGACGAAAAACAACAAAATTAGGCTAGAAACACAACGGGGAAGCTCCGAAATCGTGATCAACGTGGATCATGATACCAAGATGATGTAGGGTAGAACCCTAATCGCTCGATATTTCACGAAAGGAGCGGAATCCCACGATGAACACGAAGAACACAAAGGGGAAAACGAGGGGAAACACAAGGGAAATAGGAGAGGAACACTCAAACCAACAAGATAGTCACACATGTGCTAGATCCCTGAATACATAGAGTAAGATACATGATCCACGATCAACTAGGGACGATACACAGTAACCGGTCTTCTCCGTGAGGAGGTCTTAATGTTCTTCCCTAAAGAGGGGTCTTGAATCCGCCTGGGGAATCTTCTCTAAGGAGGTGCGATCTCCGAGGAGAAGATAACCAAGTGGATGAGCAAAGCTCTCACACAATCATGAGCTATCTCTTTGCTAACCCTAAAACATAGGTAGGAGAAGAGTATTTATAGTCTAGGTGATAGAGGCAAAGGTGTCCCGTCTTTCGATGAGATGATGGATATCGCTTTGGTGGCAGTCGACTTTGACGATCCGACTACGAACATGCGAGGACCCCCCCCCCCCCCCCCCCCCCCCCCCCCCCCCCCCCCCCCCCCCCCCCCCCCCCCCCCCCCCCCCCCCCCCCCCCCCCCCCCCCCCCCCCCCCCCCCCCCCCCCCCCCCCCCCCCCCCCCCCCCCCCCCCCCCCCCCCCCCCCCCCCCCCCCCCCCCCCCCCCCCCCCCCCCCCCCCCCCCCCCCCCCCCCCCCCCCCCCCCCCCCCCCCCCCCCCCCCCCCCCCCCCCCCCCCCCCCCCCCCCCCCCCCCCCCCCCCCCCCCCCCCCCCCCCCCCCCCCCCCCCCCCCCCCCCCCCCCCCCCCCCCCCCCCCCCCCCCCCCCCCCCCCCCCCCCCCCCCCCCCCCCCCCCCCCCCCCCCCCCCCCCCCCCCCCCCCCCCCCCCCCCCCCCCCCCCCCCCCCCCCCCCCCCCCCCCCCCCCCCCCCCCCCCCCCCCCCCCCCCCCCCCCCCCCCCCCCCCCCCCCCCCCCCCCCCCCCCCCCCCCCCCCCCCCCCCCCCCCCCCCCCCCCCCCCCCCCCCCCCCCCCCCCCCCCCCCCCCCCCCCCCCCCCCCCCCCCCCCCCCCCCCCCCCCCCCCCCCCCCCCCCCCCCCCCCCCCCCCCCCCCCCCCCCCCCCCCCCCCCCCCCCCCCCCCCCCCCCCCCCCCCCCCCCCCCCCCCCCCCCCCCCCCCCCCCCCCCCCCCCCCCCCCCCCCCCCCCCCCCCCCCCCCCCCCCCCCCCCCCCCCCCCCCCCCCCCCCCCCCCCCCCCCCCCCCCCCCCCCCCCCCCCCCCCCCCCCCCCCCCCCCCCCCCCCCCCCCCCCCCCCCCCCCCCCCCCCCCCCCCCCCCCCCCCCCCCCCCCCCCCCCCCCCCCCCCCCCCCCCCCCCCCCCCCCCCCCCCCCCCCCCCCCCCCCCCCCCCCCCCCCCCCCCCCCCCCCCCCCCCCCCCCCCCCCCCCCCCCCCCCCCCCCCCCCCCCCCCCCCCCCCCCCCCCCCCCCCCCCCCCCCCCCCCCCCCCCCCCCCCCCCCCCCCCCCCCCCCCCCCCCCCCCCCCCCCCCCCCCCCCCCCCCCCCCCCCCCCCCCCCCCCCCCCCCCCCCCCCCCCCCCCCCCCCCCCCCCCCCCCCCCCCCCCCCCCCCCCCCCCCCCCCCCCCCCCCCCCCCCCCCCCCCCCCCCCCCCCCCCCCCCCCCCCCCCCCCCCCCCCCCCCCCCCCCCCCCCCCCCCCCCCCCCCCCCCCCCCCCCCCCCCCCCCCCCCCCCCCCCCCCCCCCCCCCCCCCCCCCCCCCCCCCCCCCCCCCCCCCCCCCCCCCCCCCCCCCCCCCCCCCCCCCCCCCCCCCCCCCCCCCCCCCCCCCCCCCCCCCCCCCCCCCCCCCCCCCCCCCCCCCCCCCCCCCCCCCCCCCCCCCCCCCCCCCCCCCCCCCCCCCCCCCCCCCCCCCCCCCCCCCCCCCCCCCCCCCCCCCCCCCCCCCCCCCCCCCCCCCCCCCCCCCCCCCCCCCCCCCCCCCCCCCCCCCCCCCCCCCCCCCCCCCCCCCCCCCCCCCCCCCCCCCCCCCCCCCCCCCCCCCCCCCCCCCCCCCCCCCCCCCCCCCCCCCCCCCCCCCCCCCCCCCCCCCCCCCCCCCCCCCCCCCCCCCCCCCCCCCCCCCCCCCCCCCCCCCCCCCCCCCCCCCCCCCCCCCCCCCCCCCCCCCCCCCCCCCCCCCCCCCCCCCCCCCCCCCCCCCCCCCCCCCCCCCCCCCCCCCCCCCCCCCCCCCCCCCCCCCCCCCCCCCCCCCCCCCCCCCCCCCCCCCCCCCCCCCCCCCCCCCCCCCCCCCCCCCCCCCCCCCCCCCCCCCCCCCCCCCCCCCCCCCCCCCCCCCCCCCCCCCCCCCCCCCCCCCCCCCCCCCCCCCCCCCCCCCCCCCCCCCCCCCCCCCCCCCCCCCCCCCCCCCCCCCCCCCCCCCCCCCCCCCCCCCCCCCCCCCCCCCCCCCCCCCCCCCCCCCCCCCCCCCCCCCCCCCCCCCCCCCCCCCCCCCCCCCCCCCCCCCCCCCCCCCCCCCCCCCCCCCCCCCCCCCCCCCCCCCCCCCCCCCCCCCCCCCCCCCCCCCCCCCCCCCCCCCCCCCCCCCCCCCCCCCCCCCCCCCCCCCCCCCCCCCCCCCCCCCCCCCCCCCCCCCCCCCCCCCCCCCCCCCCCCCCCCCCCCCCCCCCCCCCCCCCCCCCCCCCCCCCCCCCCCCCCCCCCCCCCCCCCCCCCCCCCCCCCCCCCCCCCCCCCCCCCCCCCCCCCCCCCCCCCCCCCCCCCCCCCCCCCCCCCCCCCCCCCCCCCCCCCCCCCCCCCCCCCCCCCCCCCCCCCCCCCCCCCCCCCCCCCCCCCCCCCCCCCCCCCCCCCCCCCCCCCCCCCCCCCCCCCCCCCCCCCCCCCCCCCCCCCCCCCCCCCCCCCCCCCCCCCCCCCCCCCCCCCCCCCCCCCCCCCCCCCCCCCCCCCCCCCCCCCCCCCCCCCCCCCCCCCCCCCCCCCCCCCCCCCCCCCCCCCCCCCCCCCCCCCCCCCCCCCCCCCCCCCCCCCCCCCCCCCCCCCCCCCCCCCCCCCCCCCCCCCCCCCCCCCCCCCCCCCCCCCCCCCCCCCCCCCCCCCCCCCCCCCCCCCCCCCCCCCCCCCCCCCCCCCCCCCCCCCCCCCCCCCCCCCCCCCCCCCCCCCCCCCCCCCCCCCCCCCCCCCCCCCCCCCCCCCCCCCCCCCCCCCCCCCCCCCCCCCCCCCCCCCCCCCCCCCCCCCCCCCCCCCCCCCCCCCCCCCCCCCCCCCCCCCCCCCCCCCCCCCCCCCCCCCCCCCCCCCCCCCCCCCCCCCCCCCCCCCCCCCCCCCCCCCCCCCCCCCCCCCCCCCCCCCCCCCCCCCCCCCCCCCCCCCCCCCCCCCCCCCCCCCCCCCCCCCCCCCCCCCCCCCCCCCCCCCCCCCCCCCCCCCCCCCCCCCCCCCCCCCCCCCCCCCCCCCCCCCCCCCCCCCCCCCCCCCCCCCCCCCCCCCCCCCCCCCCCCCCCCCCCCCCCCCCCCCCCCCCCCCCCCCCCCCCCCCCCCCCCCCCCCCCCCCCCCCCCCCCCCCCCCCCCCCCCCCCCCCCCCCCCCCCCCCCCCCCCCCCCCCCCCCCCCCCCCCCCCCCCCCCCCCCCCCCCCCCCCCCCCCCCCCCCCCCCCCCCCCCCCCCCCCCCCCCCCCCCCCCCCCCCCCCCCCCCCCCCCCCCCCCCCCCCCCCCCCCCCCCCCCCCCCCCCCCCCCCCCCCCCCCCCCCCCCCCCCCCCCCCCCCCCCCCCCCCCCCCCCCCCCCCCCCCCCCCCCCCCCCCCCCCCCCCCCCCCCCCCCCCCCCCCCCCCCCCCCCCCCCCCCCCCCCCCCCCCCCCCCCCCCCCCCCCCCCCCCCCCCCCCCCCCCCCCCCCCCCCCCCCCCCCCCCCCCCCCCCCCCCCCCCCCCCCCCCCCCCCCCCCCCCCCCCCCCCCCCCCCCCCCCCCCCCCCCCCCCCCCCCCCCCCCCCCCCCCCCCCCCCCCCCCCCCCCCCCCCCCCCCCCCCCCCCCCCCCCCCCCCCCCCCCCCCCCCCCCCCCCCCCCCCCCCCCCCCCCCCCCCCCCCCCCCCCCCCCCCCCCCCCCCCCCCCCCCCCCCCCCCCCCCCCCCCCCCCCCCCCCCCCCCCCCCCCCCCCCCCCCCCCCCCCCCCCCCCCCCCCCCCCCCCCCCCCCCCCCCCCCCCCCCCCCCCCCCCCCCCCCCCCCCCCCCCCCCCCCCCCCCCCCCCCCCCCCCCCCCCCCCCCCCCCCCCCCCCCCCCCCCCCCCCCCCCCCCCCCCCCCCCCCCCCCCCCCCCCCCCCCCCCCCCCCCCCCCCCCCCCCCCCCCCCCCCCCCCCCCCCCCCCCCCCCCCCCCCCCCCCCCCCCCCCCCCCCCCCCCCCCCCCCCCCCCCCCCCCCCCCCCCCCCCCCCCCCCCCCCCCCCCCCCCCCCCCCCCCCCCCCCCCCCCCCCCCCCCCCCCCCCCCCCCCCCCCCCCCCCCCCCCCCCCCCCCCCCCCCCCCCCCCCCCCCCCCCCCCCCCCCCCCCCCCCCCCCCCCCCCCCCCCCCCCCCCCCCCCCCCCCCCCCCCCCCCCCCCCCCCCCCCCCCCCCCCCCCCCCCCCCCCCCCCCCCCCCCCCCCCCCCCCCCCCCCCCCCCCCCCCCCCCCCCCCCCCCCCCCCCCCCCCCCCCCCCCCCCCCCCCCCCCCCCCCCCCCCCCCCCCCCCCCCCCCCCCCCCCCCCCCCCCCCCCCCCCCCCCCCCCCCCCCCCCCCCCCCCCCCCCCCCCCCCCCCCCCCCCCCCCCCCCCCCCCCCCCCCCCCCCCCCCCCCCCCCCCCCCCCCCCCCCCCCCCCCCCCCCCCCCCCCCCCCCCCCCCCCCCCCCCCCCCCCCCCCCCCCCCCCCCCCCCCCCCCCCCCCCCCCCCCCCCCCCCCCCCCCCGAATTGATTTTAAAAAATGCATGAGTTAACTAAGGAAAACATTGAGCGTATGAATGCTAAATATAAACTTGCTGGAGATTAGGGTAGAAAACATGTTGTGTTTGCACCAGGAGATCTTGTTTGGTTACATTTGCGTCAGGATAGATTTCCTAATTTGCGCAAATCAAAGCTAATGCCACATGCTGATGGTCCTTTTAAGGTGTTAGAGAAAATAAATGATAATGCATATAAACTTGAGCTGCCTGCAGATTTTGGGGTTAGTCCCACTTTTAACATTGCAGATTTGAAGCCTTATTTGGGTGAGGACGATGAACTTTCGTCAAGGACGACTTCATTTCAAGAAGGGGAGGATGATGAGGACATCAATACCATTGTTACACACACAGCCCCTGCTGCTATACATACTGGACCAATTACTATAGCTCGCGCACGCCAATTGAATTATCAGGTACTTCCGTTTCTTGGTAACGATTCTAATGTTCATGAGAATATGATGCTGCCTAAATTGGATATATTTGTTTTGCTTACAAATGAAGGGCCTAGCTTGGACAAGAAAGATGAACCTTTGAGCAAGTTCAAGCATGGAGATGATGGCATGCGGAAGGGGAACAATAACGGATTACAAGTGATGATTCCCAGACTCTGAAGCCACCATAATGAGTGTATGAAGCATGGGAC
>JAAAWM010008321.1:0-13365 GCA_036873465.1 Thinopyrum obtusiflorum
AAGATGGATAATATAATAGCATGAATACTTCATAAATTATAGATACGTTGGATACGTATCAAGGGGCGCCTTTATATGAGTGCAAACTGCATTGCATTCACATCGTGCTGCCTCTTTTCCCGGTCCTCCTCCCATTACTCCCCTCATGCATTCACGATGCTAATTGAAGGAGTATGCATCATTGGCCGTTCAACATTTCAGGACCCGCTACCCTCTCCCTCGTCTGCATTAAAGCCGTATTGGGAACTGCGTCGCCCGCTGTCAAATCAAATAGTACCGCGCCGCCCACAGCACGCCCGGCTGAACATGCCTCCTTGCCTCCATCAAACGCCTCCATTAAACCCGCATGCAAACCGAGAAACCTACTCCGGCCACACGTCCGTTCATGAGCGGGCCGGAATTAAATGTAATGCCGGCCGAGCTCCTCCCGTCCGCCCTTAGTTTAAACGAGGCCAGACGCCGTCCATGCTCCTACCGTCCACCCTCTATCTAAACGAGGACAGACAGACAACGGGTAAGAATTGCACCCCTCCGCCGCTCCCCCATCTCCTCCTTCACCATTTTCTCCACTCTTCCGATGGCTTCCGAGGAGCCGTTCTCCGGCATACTACCCGGCTGGGTGGCCCGCCGAGCTCTCCAGATATGGGCGAGGCTACTCTGATCTTCACCAACCTCGCTTAGCCCGACGGAGCCAATTGCCGCCCCAAGCCGGCGCGTGGTTCAGCAACTCGCCGCTCCAGTTCAGCTCGATGAGGAGTGGCGAGTTGGTCCATGCCGGCATGGCGGCACGAGCGTCGTCGCTACCACGTCATACTGTGCCACCAGTGTCTGCGGTGGTCGCGCCTCCTGTGTCTGTGGGCACGCCTCCCATGCCTGCGGCAGCGCCATGCAGGCAGAGACAGAAGCCGGGTGCGTTGAGAGCGACGAGTCAGTGGCCAGCTTCTCCGTGTCCGCGGCCATCATCAAGGAGAAGTAGAACACAGGAGGCCGCCACCACTTGGGTCCCATGAAGGCCACCGCCGAGGCGACGACTGCGTATTCAGGTGGTTTCTTTGCAGCTTCATCTCTTCCAAGGACCTTCGTCGACCCCGCAAGTGTCTGCCGGACATGACGAAGACAAAGGGATCCACGGGCGGCCATTTAGATTAGGCACTCCCTCCGCCCGGAAATATTTGTTCTCAAAATGGATAAATTGGTTGTATCTATAACTAAAATAAGTCTAGATACATCCATTTCTAGGACAAGTATTTCCGGACGGAGGGAGTATTAACTATACCACGAGAGCCGGATTAGCACCACTTAGTTCATGTTAATGTTATGAAATCCATCATGTTTATATGAAGATTCGACTTTTTTATGTGAAATCCTAGAAGTCGGTCAGGGGAGCCACGAGGGGCCCACGAGGGTGGAGGGCGCGCCCAGGGAGTGGGCACGCCCCCCTGCCTCGTGCCTTCCTCGTTGCTTCCCTTACGTATACTCCAAGTCTTCTGGATTGCTTCCGTTCCAAAAATAACTCTCCCGAAGGTTTGGGGGGGGGGGGGGGGGGGGGGGGGGGGGGGGGGGGGGGGGGGGGGGGGGGGGGGGGGGGGGGGGGGGGGGGGGGGGGGGGGGGGGGGGGGGGGGGGGGGGGGGGGGGGGGGGGGGGGGGGGGGGGGGGGGGGGGGGGGGGGGGGGGGGGGGGGGGGGGGGGGGGGGGGGGGGGGGGGGGGGGGGGGGGGGGGGGGGGGGGGGGGGGGGGGGGGGGGGGGGGGGGGGGGGGGGGGGGGGGGGGGGGGGGGGGGGGGGGGGGGGGGGGGGGGGGGGGGGGGGGGGGGGGGGGGGGGGGGGGGGGGGGGGGGGGGGGGGGGGGGGGGGGGGGGGGGGGGGGGGGGGGGGGGGGGGGGGGGGGGGGGGGGGGGGGGGGGGGGGGGGGGGGGGGGGGGGGGGGGGGGGGGGGGGGGGGGGGGGGGGGGGGGGGGGGGGGGGGGGGGGGGGGGGGGGGGGGGGGGGGGGGGGGGGGGGGGGGGGGGGGGGGGGGGGGGGGGGGGGGGGGATTCATCAGAGTCTTGGCCAGAGCATCGACCCAAAGAAAGAAGCATGTCACCTACATGAACACCAAACAGATCAACCCATTGCTCAAAGATCCCGACCACGAAAATGGTGCAATTGCCCCAATTCTTACCCCATTCTCGCTGCACACGTAGAACGGACGATTCTGGTTCCTCGGTGTGTGAGAAACCCTCCGATCAACGCCTGCCCGGCACCGCGGACAGACGAAGACAGGCATGTCCACACGCGCCCGGCTCTGCATCTGCGAGGTGGCGCGGGAGCTTGAGGAAGACATGGAGCTCGGAGCCGAAGGGGATCTCAACGCCGCCGCACCCTCCACAGCTAGCTTCCCACCGCCGCGCCCTCCACAGCTAGCTTCCCACCACCGTGCTCTCTCTCTCTCTCGCCGTGGTCACCGCCGTGCTCTCTGTCGCCATGGTCACCACCGCTGTCGCCCGCTTATATAGCACACCTGCAACGGCTCTCTGCTCAACGGCTCTCTGCTGGGTCCCACAAGCCACGCGTGCAACGGTCTGAATAAAATTGGCCGTCCCTACCGCCTGGTCCCATCGGTAAGGGCCGAGTCAAAAGGTTGACCTGACGGAGACGGCTGAGTTCACGGAACGAGTCGGTGCGCTCAGACTAGGGGCAAAACTGAGCACAATTCGCATCTGAGGGCAAAACTGAGCACATGGACACCACTGAGGGCAAAATGATAATTAACCCAAAATCCTATGGGTATGTCTCCTTATAAAATGGTTTATGGAAAAGCTTGTGATTTGCCTCTGGGGGGGGGGGGGGGGGGGGGGGGGGGGGGGGGGGGGGGGGGGGGGGGGGGGGGGGGGGGGGGGGGGGGGGGGGGGGGGGGGGGGGGGGGGGGGGGGGGGGGGGGGGGGGGGGGGGGGGGGGGGGGGGGGGGGGGGGGGGGGGGGGGGGGGGGGGGGGGGGGGGGGGGGGGGGGGGGGGGGGGGGGGGGGGGGGGGGGGGGGGGGGGGGGGGGGGGGGGGGGGGGGGGGGGGGGGGGGGGGGGGGGGGGGGGGGGGGGGGGGGGGGGGGGGGGGGGGGGGGGGGGGGGGGGGGGGGGGGGGGGGGGGGGGGGGGGGGGGGGGGGGGGGGGGGGGGGGGGGGGGGGGGGGGGGGGGGGGGGGGGGGGGGGGGGGGGGGGGGGGGGGGGGGGGGGGGGGGGGGGGGGGGGGGGGGGGGGGGGGGGGGGGGGGGGGGGGGGGGGGGGGGGGGGGGGGGGGGGGGGGGGGGGGGGGGGGGGGGGGGGGGGGGGGGGGGGGGGGGGGGGGGGGGGGGGGGGGGGGGGGGGGGGGGGGGGGGGGGGGGGGGGGGGGGGGGGGGGGGGGGGGGGGGGGGGGGGGGGGGGGGGGGGGGGGGGGGGGGGGGGGGGGGGGGGGGGGGGGGGGGGGGGGGGGGGGGGGGGGGGGGGGGGGGGGGGGGGGGGGGGGGGGGGGGGGGGGGGGGGGGGGGGGGGGGGGGGGGGGGGGGGGGGGGGGGGGGGGGGGGGGGGGGGGGGGGGGGGGGGGGGGGGGGGGGGGGGGGGGGGGGGGGGGGGGGGGGGGGGGGGGGGGGGGGGGGGGGGGGGGGGGGGGGGGGGGGGGGGGGGGGGGGGGGGGGGGGGGGGGGGGGGGGGGGGGGGGGGGGGGGGGGGGGGGGGGGGGGGGGGGGGGGGGGGGGGGGGGGGGGGGGGGGGGGGGGGGGGGGGGGGGGGGGGGGGGGGGGGGGGGGGGGGGGGGGGGGGGGGGGGGGGGGGGGGGGGGGGGGGGGGGGGGGGGGGGGGGGGGGGGGGGGGGGGGGGGGGGGGGGGGGGGGGGGGGGGGGGGGGGGGGGGGGGGGGGGGGGGGGGGGGGGGGGGGGGGGGGGGGGGGGGGGGGGGGGGGGGGGGGGGGGGGGGGGGGGGGGGGGGGGGGGGGGGGGGGGGGGGGGGGGGGGGGGGGGGGGGGGGGGGGGGGGGGGGGGGGGGGGGGGGGGGGGGGGGGGGGGGGGGGGGGGGGGGGGGGGGGGGGGGGGGGGGGGGGGGGGGGGGGGGGGGGGGGGGGGGGGGGGGGGGGGGGGGGGGGGGGGGGGGGGGGGGGGGGGGGGGGGGGGGGGGGGGGGGGGGGGGGGGGGGGGGGGGGGGGGGGGGGGGGGGGGGGGGGGGGGGGGGGGGGGGGGGGGGGGGGGGGGGGGGGGGGGGGGGGGGGGGGGGGGGGGGGGGGGGGGGGGGGGGGGGGGGGGGGGGGGGGGGGGGGGGGGGGGGGGGGGGGGGGGGGGGGGGGGGGGGGGGGGGGGGGGGGGGGGGGGGGGGGGGGGGGGGGGGGGGGGGGGGGGGGGGGGGGGGGGGGGGGGGGGGGGGGGGGGGGGGGGGGGGGGGGGGGGGGGGGGGGGGGGGGGGGGGGGGGGGGGGGGGGGGGGGGGGGGGGGGGGGGGGGGGGGGGGGGGGGGGGGGGGGGGGGGGGGGGGGGGGGGGGGGGGGGGGGGGGGGGGGGGGGGGGGGGGGGGGGGGGGGGGGGGGGGGGGGGGGGGGGGGGGGGGGGGGGGGGGGGGGGGGGGGGGGGGGGGGGGGGGGGGGGGGGGGGGGGGGGGGGGGGGGGGGGGGGGGGGGGGGGGGGGGGGGGGGGGGGGGGGGGGGGGGGGGGGGGGGGGGGGGGGGGGGGGGGGGGGGGGGGGGGGGGGGGGGGGGGGGGGGGGGGGGGGGGGGGGGGGGGGGGGGGGGGGGGGGGGGGGGGGGGGGGGGGGGGGGGGGGGGGGGGGGGGGGGGGGGGGGGGGGGGGGGGGGGGGGGGGGGGGGGGGGGGGGGGGGGGGGGGGGGGGGGGGGGGGGGGGGGGGGGGGGGGGGGGGGGGGGGGGGGGGGGGGGGGGGGGGGGGGGGGGGGGGGGGGGGGGGGGGGGGGGGGGGGGGGGGGGGGGGGGGGGGGGGGGGGGGGGGGGGGGGGGGGGGGGGGGGGGGGGGGGGGGGGGGGGGGGGGGGGGGGGGGGGGGGGGGGGGGGGGGGGGGGGGGGGGGGGGGGGGGGGGGGGGGGGGGGGGGGGGGGGGGGGGGGGGGGGGGGGGGGGGGGGGGGGGGGGGGGGGGGGGGGGGGGGGGGGGGGGGGGGGGGGGGGGGGGGGGGGGGGGGGGGGGGGGGGGGGGGGGGGGGGGGGGGGGGGGGGGGGGGGGGGGGGGGGGGGGGGGGGGGGGGGGGGGGGGGGGGGGGGGGGGGGGGGGGGGGGGGGGGGGGGGGGGGGGGGGGGGGGGGGGGGGGGGGGGGGGGGGGGGGGGGGGGGGGGGGGGGGGGGGGGGGGGGGGGGGGGGGGGGGGGGGGGGGGGGGGGGGGGGGGGGGGGGGGGGGGGGGGGGGGGGGGGGGGGGGGGGGGGGGGGGGGGGGGGGGGGGGGGGGGGGGGGGGGGGGGGGGGGGGGGGGGGGGGGGGGGGGGGGGGGGGGGGGGGGGGGGGGGGGGGGGGGGGGGGGGGGGGGGGGGGGGGGGGGGGGGGGGGGGGGGGGGGGGGGGGGGGGGGGGGGGGGGGGGGGGGGGGGGGGGGGGGGGGGGGGGGGGGGGGGGGGGGGGGGGGGGGGGGGGGGGGGGGGGGGGGGGGGGGGGGGGGGGGGGGGGGGGGGGGGGGGGGGGGGGGGGGGGGGGGGGGGGGGGGGGGGGGGGGGGGGGGGGGGGGGGGGGGGGGGGGGGGGGGGGGGGGGGGGGGGGGGGGGGGGGGGGGGGGGGGGGGGGGGGGGGGGGGGGGGGGGGGGGGGGGGGGGGGGGGGGGGGGGGGGGGGGGGGGGGGGGGGGGGGGGGGGGGGGGGGGGGGGGGGGGGGGGGGGGGGGGGGGGGGGGGGGGGGGGGGGGGGGGGGGGGGGGGGGGGGGGGGGGGGGGGGGGGGGGGGGGGGGGGGGGGGGGGGGGGGGGGGGGGGGGGGGGGGGGGGGGGGGGGGGGGGGGGGGGGGGGGGGGGGGGGGGGGGGGGGGGGGGGGGGGGGGGGGGGGGGGGGGGGGGGGGGGGGGGGGGGGGGGGGGGGGGGGGGGGGGGGGGGGGGGGGGGGGGGGGGGGGGGGGGGGGGGGGGGGGGGGGGGGGGGGGGGGGGGGGGGGGGGGGGGGGGGGGGGGGGGGGGGGGGGGGGGGGGGGGGGGGGGGGGGGGTCTAAACAAGAGGCGAGACTTACCCCTCGGGAACCCAGTCGTGGACGCGGCGGATCTCCGGCTCGATGCCTGCCTCGCCAAATACTCCGGGGTCGCTGCTGCTCGTCATTTCGCCCTAGGGTTCTTCCTCCTAGTTCTAATAGCTCCAGCAGCCCCCCACCTTCGAGCGCTCCGGCCGGGCGCACGGAAGGAGGCCGCGCCGCGGGTCGAGCAGGAAGGTGGCGGGCGTCGCAGATAGCCGTGGAGCGTAGGCACGGGACGGTAGCGGCGGAGCAGGCCGTGCAGCTGGTGGCGGGGCAGGTGCTGGCCGCGGCGCAGGTGGCGGCGGCGGCGGCGCAGGACAGCCGGCCGGCGGATGGGCAGAGTGAGCTAGAATGATTTGGGGATTTAGTTGCACGGGCCTACATGTCAGCTCCGGACCCACGTCCACGCGGTCCCACGTGTAAGCTCCGGACCCACAACCACTAACGCCGGCGGACGGAATGGACTCAAAATGGCCGTTTGGCCTCGTCATAGTTGCTGTGCATGGACTAGGGGCAAAACTGAGCACAATTCGCATCTGAGGGCAAAACTGAGCACATGGACACCACTAAGGGCAAAAGGATAATTAACCCTAGGATTTTTATATGTTGTTCTATAAGCCCAAAGTGCATCATCTAACTTCTTAGACCAATTATTCCGGGACCTATTGATAGTATTTTGCAAAATTAATTTTATTTCTCTATTGCTAAGTTTAACTTGACCACTAGACCGAGAATGATATGGTGATGCAATTCTATGGTTAACATCATACTTGGCAAGCATTTTACGGAAAGCACCATGAATAAAGTGAGAACCACCATCAGTCATTAAATATCTAGGGACTCCAAACCTTGGGAAAATAACTTCCTTAAGCATTTTAATAGAGGTGTTGTGATCAGCACTACTAGTTGGAATAGCTTCTACCCACTTAGTAACATAATCAATAGCAACCAAAATATGTGTATTCCCATTAGAGGAAGGAAAAGGTCCCATGTAATCAAAACCCCAAACATCAAATGGTTCAACAGCAAGTGAATAATTCATAGGCATTTATTGACGGTTACCGATATTACCTATTCTTTGACATTCATCACAAGATGAGACAAACTTACGAGCATCCTTGAAGAGAGTAGGCCAATAAAACCCAGATTGCAATACCTTGTGAGCAGTTCTGTTTTCCGCATGATGTCCTCCATAAGCTTCGGAGTGACATTTCCGTAGGATTTGTCCCTTTTCATGCTCAGGTACACAACGTCTAATAATACCATATACTCCTTCTTTATAAAGATGTGGGTCATCCCAGAAGTAATGTCTTAAATCATAGAAGATTTTTTTCTTTTGTTGGTATGTAAAGCTAGGTGGTAAATATTTAGCAACAATGTAATTAGCATAATTAGCATAACAAGGAGTGTTATTAGAAACATTTATGTCGGTGGAAAATGACACCTATGGGATCACTGGAATCCTTTCTGCGGTTGGCGGGTGCAAGGTTGTGCAAAGAGCGGGTCTAGGAGTCAGCACAAAGATCGTTTACCTAGGTTCGGGCCGCGAGGATGCGTAATACCCTAGTCCTGCTTTGGTGTATATTTGAGTGTTCTTGAGCTCTTGAACTAGCTATGGCGTGTGCCTTGTTCAAAAGATCCGAATCCTTCTCCCGTATGCCTCAGGCCTCCTTTTATAGACAAAAGGGGTTGCCATAGTGGCACACAGGAGGTGGAAAGGTACACAGTGGTTAAGTCTATTCTCTGGCACCGTTGGACAAACGCATTTAATGCATTGCCGACGTGCCCTTCTTGCTTTATCGGGGACGGCAAGGAAGCTCGTCCCAGCTGTCACCGCCTCGCCTGGCTCCGACGCGCGTCCGAGCTGATGGGGCGTTGTAGTGCCACGTTGGCTGGCTGCTGGGCTGGCGCGGTGGCAGAGTCTTCACGGAGATCTGCATGCCACCGCGTAGGTGCTTGCTGAGTTGGCCTGGAGGCCGCACGTCTCCACGCAGGTGCCTGCCCAGCTGGTTGGGCTGGCAGCTGTATGGGAATGGCGGTGGAGTCTTGGCAGACGTGGGCCTGGCTGTGGCCCTGCAGGTGTCCTCGGCAAGGGTCTTGCCGGGGCCCCGGCAAGGGTCTTGCCATGGCATCTCGGTCGTCCCCGACAAGGATCTTGCCGGGGGTCTCGTGGATTTCCTCGGCAAGGATCTTGCCGAGGATCGTCGTCTTCTGGTCCTCATCTGATCTTGTGTGCTTATGATCTTCACAAAGATCTGCATGCCACCATGGAGGTGCCTCCCGGGCCTTAGTTCCAATGTGGTTGATGGTGTTGGAACCCTTGGGCTCAAGGGTGGCGCGCTCTGCTGGCGTTGGGCAAATTGCCCCGGCAAGGCTCTTGCCGGGGCTGCGGAGGCCGCCCCGGCAGGAGTCTTGCCGGGGGAGTCCACCTCGCCCTCTTGCTCTTTGTGTCTCTAGTCTTGGCGTGGCTTTGCCCGTCTTGTGCCTTTGGCTTCCCTCCTCTGCCTTACTTAGTGTGGCCGCGGGCGTGGCTCTGACTGCCCGTGCACAAGTAAAGGGGTACAAAAAGGGCCCCCACTTTTGTACACCGACAGGAGCCCCCGGGCCTGGGTCATGCATAAGCGCAACGCGTTGTTGGGCTAGGCCCAGAATGGTGCACGGGTAGGTGGGGCGGAGTTTTACCGCAGTAACTCCTTCGGTCGCTGTGCTTCCCCACGACCCACGTTGAATGCGTGACGTGGAGGGTCGTGCATGATGTGGGGGTCATGCGTGGGGCGGTTCCTGCCCTCATGCGTCACATCGTGGTAAAGAGGTGGCTCGCGCCTTCCCCATAAAAAGAGGAAAATGCAGGGGCGCGGCTCATTTACTGAGTGGACTCGAGTCGTGGCCTTCAGGGCGCCCGTGCCCTACGATCACGGGGTGGAAAACCGTCGCCTCACTCGTCCCCTCGATTTCTACTTGCTCGCCACGTGTCCCCCATACCTCGAAGATGGTAGGCGGCAGATGCGGGGGCACGGGCCTTAAATGACAAGGCGGGAAACCGGGTCGCCACTGATTGGAGCAGCGGGTCGGTCTCGATTCCTTGCGCCCCTGATGGCCGGATTGGTTGAGTGGGGTGGCCGAGCCCCGACCCCGCCCCTTTATAAAAAGGGGAGGGGGATGGAACCCCTCAATCTTTCATCATCCATCTTCTTCCACCTTGGCTCCTTTCTTTCTTCTGCTATGGCGAGAGGGCGCGCCGACACTTCGACGGTGGCGACGAGGGTCTCCGCTCGACAGCGCGCCCCTCCTTCCCAAGAGCTCGTGGCGGCAGAGCTGGCCATGAGAGGAAGGGGGAGGGGGCGAGGCCGAGGTCGCCATGGTGCTCGGGGAAGGGGCGGCGCACCGGCCTCGCCTCCGCCAGCGGTCCCTCCCCCAATGGAGGGCCACGTCGGGGACCAGCCCCGCGAGTTCTTCATCAGGCTGCACCGGCCAGTGCACCGTCGTCTTCGTCTCCCTGCTCCATTCGCTCGGGAGATGGAGCTCGATCCGCCACAGACTCTGAGGTCCCCCCCCCCCCCCCCCCCCCCCCCCCCCCCCCCCCCCCCCCCCCCCCCCCCCCCCCCCCCCCCCCCCCCCCCCCCCCCCCCCCCCCCCCCCCCCCCCCCCCCCCCCCCCCCCCCCCCCCCCCCCCCCCCCCCCCCCCCCCCCCCCCCCCCCCCCCCCCCCCCCCCCCCCCCCCCCCCCCCCCCCCCCCCCCCCCCCCCCCCCCCCCCCCCCCCCCCCCCCCCCCCCCCCCCCCCCCCCCCCCCCCCCCCCCCCCCCCCCCCCCCCCCCCCCCCCCCCCCCCCCCCCCCCCCCCCCCCCCCCCCCCCCCCCCCCCCCCCCCCCCCCCCCCCCCCCCCCCCCCCCCCCCCCCCCCCCCCCCCCCCCCCCCCCCCCCCCCCCCCCCCCCCCCCCCCCCCCCCCCCCCCCCCCCCCCCCCCCCCCCCCCCCCCCCCCCCCCCCCCCCCCCCCCCCCCCCCCCCCCCCCCCCCCCCCCCCCCCCCCCCCCCCCCCCCCCCCCCCCCCCCCCCCCCCCCCCCCCCCCCCCCCCCCCCCCCCCCCCCCCCCCCCCCCCCCCCCCCCCCCCCCCCCCCCCCGCGGGGGCCACACCAAGGAACGAGTCCTCGTTATCTTAAGATAAACATTGTAACCCGGCAACAGTCCTTGCCGTCCTCCTGCTCTATAGCTCGATTACACTCACGCCCATGGCGGAGGTAGGGGCAAAGCAGGATTGGGCCCTTCGCCCGTTCCCTTCCCATCGCGCTATGACCAAGTCCCGGCCCAAAGTAAGGTTTTTTGGACATGCGAAAGAGGGAGCATGATGGTATAAGAGTGAGCGAAGTCTTGTACGTTCAAGTTTCATACGGAAGTATGGAGTGGGGAATGAAAAACTTATCTGATGTTGCAGCCCCCGGCAGTCTTGGCCTGCCGCGGTCGGACCTTTGGATCCGCAGCCCCCGGCAACCTTGGCTTGCCGGGGTCGGGGCGCCGGCCTGTTCTCTTTCCTCCAAACAGCTCAGCAGAAATGTCCATGCACCCTGCGAACCTAAAAAGGATGGGAAGGAACAGAGAGATGCACACTCAACCTCTATGCTATGGGTTAGTCGCTGCTAAGCACTATCAACCCTAACCGAGGGAGAGACTCAACCTAGCATGCATGCTAAAACTTAGGGCGCCAGCGCTTCATTTATTTATGCTCAGGGTCTGCGCCTGGCTTTGTACAAATGGTTACATGCCTTGCCGGCAAGGCATGTACAAAAGGTGGTCTGCCGGGGAGCCCGGCAACCGTGCCTTATGGGTAAAACTTGCGAAGATGTTCAATGTTCCAGGAGTTGCTCACAGGAATAGCATCTTCGGTCTCCAGGCGGACTGCGCCGGGCCTGGTGACTTGTATTACCCGATAAGGGCCTTCCCACTTCGGCGTCAACTTGTTGGAATTCTTGGCCGATTGAACGCGCCGAAGAACAAGGTCGCCTTCCTCAAAGCTTCGGGCATGAACCTTGCGGCTATGGTAGCAGCGCAAGGCTTGCTGGTAGCGCGCTGCTCTCACAGTCACCCGAAGGCGATCTTCCTCAAGGAGCATTGCGTCATCTTGCCGCAATTGCTCTTGCTCAAACTCATCATAAGCGAGCACTCGGGGTGACCCATACGTGAGTTCCGTGGGGAGAACTGCTTCTGCCCCGTAAACAAGGGAGAAAGGTGTCTGGCCGGTGGCTCGATTTGGTGTCGTTCTGATTGACCAAAGAACCGCCGGCAATTCATCAATCCAGCGTCGTCCGCACATGTGTAGCCTATCAAAAGTCCTTGTCTGGAGGCCTCGGAATACTACAGCATTTGCCCTCTCAGCCTGGCCGTTGCTTCGTGGATGTGCAACAGAAGCAAAACAGACCTTGCTGCCGAGGTCCTGGATGTACTCCATGAAGACGCGGCTCGTGAACTGCGTGCCGTTGTTGGTGATGACTCTATTTGGCACACCAAAATGGCAGACTAGCCCCTTGAAGAATTTGATGGCTGATTGTGCTGTCACCTTTCTCACTGCCTCCACCTCCGGCCACTTTGTGAACTTGTCGATTACAACGTACAAGTACTCAAAGCCCCCGACAGCACAGGGAAAGGGGCCCAGTATGTCGAGCCCCCAAACCGAGAATGGCCAGGAAAGAGGGATTGTTTGGAGAGCTTGAGCTGGTTGATGAAGCTTCTTTGAATGGAACTGGCACACTTCACACTTGGTTACTAGTGCCATTGCATCCTGGAGGGAGGTGGGCCAGAAGAAACCTTGCCGGAATGCCTTGTCGACAAGGGCCCTCGACCCTATGTGGGAGCCACATATGCCTCCGTGTATCTCTGCCAACAGCTCCAGTCCTTCCCCCCGGGGAATGCACTTCAATTTCACACCGTTTGGTCTTTTTTCTGTACAGAACATCGTCGATGAACTGATACATGGCAGACCGACGGGCTACTTTCTCCGCTTCTTCCTGCTCCTCAGGGAGTTCCCCTGTTTGGAGGAATCGGACGGTATGATGTGCCCATGCTGGAGCCTGGGGCTCGACGGCAAGGACCAAAGGCATTTCCTCTGCCATGGGAGCGGCTGTCTCTACGGCCAAGGCTTGACGCCCTGCCGGAGTCTGTTGCCCCATGGCAGGCTCAGTGTCCATGGCAACATCCTTGCCGGCGGCTCCTGGGAGCTCGGCGGGAAAGTACTTGTCGGGGCCTGATTTCCTCTGCTTGTTCTGCTCTGTCGATGGTTCAACGGATGGTTGAGTTAACCGAAGCACAAAAGTACCTGGTTCCACAGGTAGTTTGAGGGCAGCGCGTTTCGACAGGTAGTCGACGATGTCGTTCTCCACTCGGGGAACATGCTCCGCTTGTATACCGTCAAAATGCTCCTCCAGCTTCCTCACCTCATCTACGTAGGCCTCCATCAATGGGCTTTGATAATCTTTGTTAACTTGCTTGATGACAAGCTGTGAATCACCCCTGACGATGAGCTTCTTGATTCCGAGGTCTGCCGCAATCTTGAGACCAGCAAGCAACCCCTCATACTCAGCAGTGTTGTTCGTTGACATCTCCCTGGGAAAGTGCATCTGGACTACATACTTGAGGTGCTCTCCGGTGGGTGCAACGAGCAACACACCAGCACCGGCACCTTGCAGCGAGAAAGCCCCGTCAAAGTACATAATCCAGTTGCGACTTGTTTCCTTGCCGGGAAGAGTGGCCTCCTGGATCTCTTCGTCGGGCGTTGAGGTCCATTCAGCAATGAACTCTGCCAAGACTACTCTGGATTGTCGAAGTACTTTCAAACTTCAAACCAAAGCTCGACAGTTCCAAGGCCCATTCCACAATCCTCCTGGTTGCGTCTGGGTTATGCAATATCCATTGCAATGGGAGGCGGGTGACGACGGTGATTTCGTGTGCTTGGAAGTAATGACGCAGCTTCCTCGAGGCCATAAGGAGGCCGAAGAGCAATTTTTGCACGCCGGAGTACCTTGATCTAGCCCCCTGCAAGAGGGAGCTGACAAAGTAAACTGGGTGCTGCATCATCTTCTTCTTCTGCACCACTTCATTTGGTTGCACAGGCCCTGTCCTGCCAGCGTCAGACTTTGCCGGGGGCCTTGCCTTGCCGGCACCAGGCCCTGCCGGGGGGAGCTCTGGCTCGTCATCCGCCAGTCCTGCCGTTGCCACTGCCTCTTCGTCG
>JAAAWM010008322.1:0-13380 GCA_036873465.1 Thinopyrum obtusiflorum
GGAATTAAGCTTGGGGATGCTTGATACGTCTCCAACGTATCTATAATTTTTGACTGTTCCATGCGATTATATTATCTATTTTGGATGTTTTTGTTCGCACACGAACACGTCACGTGTACCCTCGACGCCGGGGGTGATGCACCGCAGCTCACGTCGAAGGAGACCCGACCGACAGTGCGATACGCAAGACAGTCGGCGGGTGCTTTTAGGACCGGAAACCCAACACGCCCGGGTGGGACCCCGTCAGGGAGTGCGGCGGCTATGGGCTGCCCTAGGTCGATTCGCTCGCCCCTAGAGCCTCGAGGATCGCTGCCGTTCAACACGAAGAACGAGCGAAGAATGAGAGAGAAAGAACAAGGGAGAGATGTAAAAACTAAGGTAAAAAGTAGTATATTGATTTGTTCGATTGTGTGTAGTTTCAATCGGCCGTCACCCCTAACATATATAAGAGGCGGCTGGACTTTCCGTACAATTAAAGGATTCATCTAGGCTTTCCTTACAAGAAAATTACATCAATTCACGTCCTACAGTTCTAGTTTTAGTCCAACTCGGATTCAGCCCGAATCTGTCCCATACTTCTATCCTGCTTCTTGCGTGGGCTGTAAAAATCGCATACTAACTCGGATGGAGTCGAGTTCAACATCAAACTTGTCCACCTCGATGATATGCATAATACGTCACGGCCACTTCTCCTTTTAAAGCCGTCTTTATGACTTTTATGGCCTATCTTTAACTATGGGTCGGATTCAATTATGCAGTTTTCTGAACTGTCTGAGTCTTGTAACAACTTTGCAGGCCATATACTCTCTCCGATGATGATGACTCCAAAAGCAAAGTTGACCGTTTCGACGATACGCACAACTTCCGTGTATAACACTTTTCCATCCGAGGTAATCTGAATAATCTTTCGAGCCCATCTCCAACTTGGGTCGGATTGACTTTGACAGCTTCCACTTTTCCGGCAAGCCTTTTTCCGCAAGCTTTCCACGCCGGCAAGGTTTCCACCCCGGCAAGCTTTCCACACCGGCAAGGTTTCCACCCCGGCAAGCTTTCACACTGGCAAGGTTTTCACCCCGGCAAGGTTTCCACCTCGGCAAGCTTTCACACCGGCAAGATTTCCACCCCGGCAAGCATTACACCGGCAAGATTTCCACCCCGGCAAGCTTTCACACCGGCAAGCTTCCACGCAGGCAAGATTTTTGCGCCGGCAAGCTTCATTCAGCCGGCAAAGGCTGAATAACTCACGCGACCCATCAGACACCACCTAGGTGGGTGTCTGGTCCCTCGCGTCACTTTTTCCACTCAGGACAGGTCCGCAAAGTGTTGCCTCTAACTTTTGCATACGAACTCGGATTGGGATGATTTTTATATCAAAATCAACCGATTCGATGAGACGAATACAATTCATGTAGAAAGTTTTCTCATATGAGGCCATATTGAGGGCGTAATCATCTGAATAGTATTCTGGATACAAAATCTCAGTACTTCGAACACAACTTCGGCTTTAGAGATGAGATCGTATGGCGATGGACCAAACTTCAAAGATGTTCATGTCGACAATATGGAACTTTTTATGTAGATCACTTCTCCATTTGAGACCATCTTAATTGCATTTCATTCCATGCCAAAATCTGGTGTCAACACATGCCCCCCTGTTTTTTGGCAAAGCTTGAATGTCGAAAAATAATTTACACCGTGTTTGTTCGAAGGACGATGTCAACACTCCATCGGCCATTTATATTTCTTAGGGCGATAATTATGTATCGGCCATTGATTTTAACTTCTTGTTTACATCATACCTTGGAACCGATTACCACCAATCGGCTTTAAAGAGATGGGAATGAACCCGTTCCTTGTAGCACTAAGGAAATCAAACTCTGAGAGGTCACGCCCTGTTAAACAAGTAACATCGGGATGATTCCAATCCACCGATGCATCGGCCAAAGCAACACAGGCCAAATTATCCGCGTGAATGACTTCTACCTCATCATCGACCCATTGTATTAAGAATTGATGCATGGTAGATAGCACACATTGGTTAGCATGAACCCAATCGCGGCCTAATATAACATTATAGTTACCTTGCACCTCGGCAATGAAGAATGTGGTGGCCAAAGTTTTGCTTCCCACAGTGAGTTCCATGCACATCACACCTTTGGCCTCTATCTTTTCTTTACCCTCAAATCCATTAAGTACCATATTGGTCTTCATCAATGCATCATCATCTAACCCCAACTTCTTGAAGACTGAATAGGGCATAAGATTTACCACAGCACCACCATCAACGAGCATCCTAGCAACCGGCGATCCGTTAATATGACCTTTGAGGTACAATGGCTTCAAGTGTTTCACCGGTTCTTTTGGCTTCTCGAAGATAGCATTCTTAGGACCAAAATCCAGCTGGGCCACATCCTCTTCTTCACCTATAGCATGAAACTCGGCAGGTAAGTAATACACCATATTAATATCCATACCTTCCCGAACCGGCGTAGATTCGTAATCCACCATCTCATCTTCATCTCCCAATGTGTATATTGGGCTTAAAGTTTCCTCAATTGAAGGGGATGTTTCAGGTGGTGTGGACGATGTAATAGGGGTCGCATCATCCTCTTTTGGTGGTGAAGGTGTTGCTGCAGCTAATGTAGAAGCATCTGCTTTTTCTTTTTGTTTAGGCCTCCACACTTGTTTTGTGAGTGCCATGGGCCGAATTTCATTCAACAATTCGTCCCTTTGCTTCTCTTCTTTGTGTTCTACCTTCTCGTGGTTCCTCATGCACTGTAATCTCCTTCTCCTGGTATTAGTTAAACCGGGAGGACACCACTTAGGTTGAGTATATTTGGGATCCCTAGGTTTGGCCTTGCTTGTGCTCGCCTCATGATCATTAACCATGGAACCCTGCTGAACAATAACAATATCACCATTAGAAGTAGCCAGATTACCAACAACCGGCTTTTTGCTCTCCTTTTGCTTGTTGCATTCTGAAATTTCCGCATTAGGTGACTTAATACGCCACACTTTTTTATTGGCCTCGCTTGAAGAAATTTTTGTTGGCCGATTAGCACCATAGCTCAAACGGCCTTGTGTGGGATAATAAAGCCTCTCGTGAGTAGGCCTTCTAGGTGCTGCCCACCCCATATGAAAAGCATAAGGAGCCATTGGGGGTTGCCCCCATCCTCCACTGAAGTCTCTCATGTAATATGGCGCATATGGGGTTTGTGACATCCATGGTGTCGGTGTCCATGACCCATATGGCCTTGCATAATGTCGAAACTCTTGCTTCGGAGGCAATCTTGAACGCTTTGAATGCGATGGCCGACCAGAGCTAGAACCGGCTGCTTGACTTGCATATTTGGATAGCAACATATCAAAAGTTGGCTTGATTCGCTTGCGCTTAGCTTCACTCTTTTCCCACTTGCCAACTTCTGAATTCTTGGGCTTGATAAATTTAACATGAGTATCTTCTTGTACTTGTGGTTGCCCCCCGAGTGCAGGATTTTTTATGGTGATCTTCAATACTTCCTTGCCATCGGGTTGCTTATCAAGCACAACCTCTCTTCCAAAGACTTTGTCGCCCTCCTTGCCTTTCCTGAGTTCACCAATAACAACATTATCTTTATTAGCGGATTCGGCTATGCTAGGCCGAATTAACATTTTCTTTCCCTCCAAATCCATGGTGTTTATCGGGAAGGGCTGTTTATCAACTTGCATCTCAGCAAAATTCAATCATCCGTCATTAATGGCCGATTGTATCTGTCGTCGAAAAACATTGCAATCGTTAGTAGCATGAGAAAATGAATTATGGTACTTGCAATAAGCACGCCGTTTTAGCTACTCAAATGGCGGTAAGGTGTGTGATATTCTAATCATCTTATCTTGCAACAAAGCATCAAATATTTTATCACACTTGGATATATCAAAAGTAAATTTCATCTCCTCATCACGATTCTTGCGAATCGGCTTAAGAGCATTGCATGTGTAAGGTTTGGATTTTGAGGACCAAACAAACTCAGTGGTATAGACATCAGCCTCATCGTCCGAATCATCACCACCATAATCAACCATATGCACTCGGGGACGATCAGTTGTGGATCTATGAACCTCTTTATTTCGAGACTCTTGAGCCAAAGCTTTTTGCAAGACTTGGTTAATATTCAAAAACTCATAACTTTGCAGCCTCTCTTTGATATGTGGTTTCAAACCATTAAGCACAAGATCTGCCAAGTCTCTCTCACTTATCACTAAACTATAGCATCGGTTTTTTATATCTCTAAATCTCTTGACATAATCGGTGACCGATTCGTCATGTTTTTGCCTAACCGATGTAAGGTGTGACAACTTCAGCTCATTATCGCCGCTATAAAAGTGATCATGAAACTTTTGCTCTAATTGCCACCATAAGAGAATTGAACCATGTGGTAAAGCAGCAAACCATGAAAATGCGGTGCCAGTTAAAGATAATGGAAATAAACGCACTTTCAATTCTTCTATGGAACCTGCTTCACCCAACTGCGCTAGATACTGACTAACATGCTCCCATGTTATTTTCGTGCCCTCTCCACTAAATTTGACAAAATCAGGAACCTTATAACCTTGAGGGTACAAAACTGCATCAAAGTGTTCAGGATAAGGCTTTTGGTATACACGACTCTTTACTTTCGGCTCGTTTCCGAAAGTTTCTAGAAACATCTTATGCAAATCCTCCCTTAATTTAGCTAAAATTGGATCCGAGGTAGATGAAGATGTTTGTGGCAATGACATGGGAGCAACCTGAGTACCAGCTAGTGGTGCAACTTGTGGGATGGGTGCCGAACCATAATTCGGCGGAACACCAAACATGCTTGCGCCTATGGGTGGTGTGACAAAGTGATTCGGCGTTGACGTCGAATTGGGCACACTCATAATAGGATTAGGATATGCAGGTGTGGCCACAAGCTGGTTGGTTTGACTAGGGTAAAAATTCAACGGCATACTATATTGTTGTTGTATAGGAGGTGCCGATGAAATAGGTAAAGTTGGACTAGGGTTTTCATATACACCAATAGTACCACTAGATGACGGAGGCATATTTTTCTTAGCATTAGTATTTGCCACAAAAGAATTGTACGTCATCACATTACCCTTACTAACAAGACTTTCAATCACAGCCACTTGCTCTGGAGAAAAAACTTTACTCACAGTGATTACATCTTGTTCGTCGATGAGGGGAGGAATATTGACGTTCCCAACCGGAGTAATGTTGCCTTGACAGTCCTTCTTGAAATTTGTAAGAAACGCCTCCAAATCCTCCTCATCGTGCTTCTTCTTGAGCGCTTCAAAAGCCTCTTCACGCTGTTTCTTACGCGTTTCATAGGCTTGGCAATGTTCCTCCGATAGTTCATCAAGACTGGGCTTAATGATGTTATCGGCGTTAACTTCTGAGGGCTTGGGGAGATTAGACATGGTTGATGATGATTCTTGATCTTTCTTCCCCAGCGGAGTCGCCAAAAAGTGTGTTCGCACACGAACACATCACGTGTACCCTCGACGCCGGGGGTGATGCACCGCAGCTCACGTCGAAGGAGACCCGACCGACAGCGCGATACGCAAGACAATCGGCGGGTGCTTTTAGGACCGGAAACCCCACACGCCCGGGAGGGACCCCGTCAGGGAGTGCGGCGGCTATGGGCTGCCCTAGGTCGATTCGCTCGCCCCTAGAGCCTCGAGGATCGCTGCCCTTCAACACGAAGAACGAGAGAGAAAGAATAAGGGAGAGATGTAAAAACTAGGGTAAAAAGTAGTATATTGATTTGTTCGATTGTTTGTTGTTTCAATCGGCCGTCACCCCTAACATATATAAGAGGCGGCTGGACTTCCCGTATAAGTAAAGGATTCATCTAGGCTTTTCTTACAAGAAAATTACATCAATTCACGTCCTACAGTTCTAGTTTTAGTCCAACTCGGATTCAGCCCGAATCTGTCCCATACTTCTGTCCTGCTTCCTGCGTGGGCTGTAGAAATCGCATACTAACTCTGATGGAGTCGAGTTCAACATCAAACTTGTCCGCCTCGATGATCTGCTTAATACAGCACGGGCCACTTCTCCTTTTAAAGCCGTCTTTATGACTTTTATGGCCCATATTTAACTGTGGGTCGGATTCAATTATGCAGTTTTCTGAACTGTCTGAGTCTTGTAACAACTTTGCAGGCCGTATACTCTCTCTGATGATAATAACTCCAAAAGCAAAGTTGACTGTTTCAATGATACGCACAACTTCTGTGTATAACACTTTTCCATCCGAGGTCATCTGAATAATCTTTCGAGCCCATCTCCAACTCCTGGTCGGATTGACTTTGACAGCTTCCACTTTTCCGGCAAGCCTTGTTCCGGCAAGCTTTCCATGCCGGCAAGGTTTCCACCCCGGTTAGGTTTCCACACCGGCAAGGTTTCCACCCCGGCAAGCTTTCACACCGGCAAGGTTTTCACCCCGGCAAGGTTTCCACCCCGGCAAGCTTTCACACCGGCAAGATTTCCACCCCGGCAAGCTTTACACCGGCAAGATTTCCACCCCGGCAAGCTTTCACACTGGCAAGCTTCCACGCCGGCAAGCTTTTCGCGCCGGCAAGCTTCATTCAGCTGGCAAAGGCCGAATAACTCACGCGACCCATCAGACACCACCTAGGTGGGTGTCTGGTCCCTCGCGTCACTTTTTCCACTCAGGACAGGTCCGCAAAGTGTTGCCTCTAACTTTTGCATACGAACTCGGATTTGGATGACTTTTATATCAAAATCAACCGATTCGACGAGACGAAGACAGTTCATTTAGAAAGTTTTCTCATATGAGGCCATCTTGAGGGCGTAATCAGCCGAATAGTGTTCTGGATACAAAATCTCAGTACTTCGAACACAACTTCGGCTTTAGAGATGAGATCGTATGGCGATGGCCCAAACTTCAAAGATGTTCATGTAGACAACACGGAACTTTTTATGTAGATCACTTCTCCATTTAAGACCATCTTAATTGCATTTCATTCCATGCCAAAATCTGGTGTCAACAGTTTTATATGCATTAATATGCTATTTTATATTATTTTTGGGACTAACCTATTAACCTAGAGCCCAGTGCCAGTTTCTGTTTTTTCCTTGTTTTTGAGTTTCGCAGAAAAGGAATACCAAACGGAGTCCAAACGGAATAAAACCTTCGCGATGATTTTTCTTGGAGCAGAAGACACCCAGGAGACTTGAAGTTCAAGTCAGAGGAGCCATGAGACGGCCACAAGGGTGGAGGGCGCGCCCAGGGGGGTAGGGCGCGCCCCTTGCCTTGTGGGCCCCCCATGCCTCCCCTGACCTAATTCTTTCGACTATATATTCACAAATATTCCCAAACCACCAGAAGTATCCACGAAAACACTTTTCCACCGCCGCAACCTTCTGTACCCGTGAGATCCCATCTAGGGGCCTTTTCCGGCATCCTGCCGGAGGGGGATTCGATCACGAAGGGCTTCTACATCAACACCATTGACCTTTCGATGAAGCGTGAGTAATTTACCTCAGACCTACGGGTCCATAGCTAGTAGCTAGATGGCTTCTTCTCTCTCTTTGATTCTCAATACCATGTTCTCCTCGATGTTCTTGGAGATCTATCCGATGTAATCTTCTTTTGCGGTGTGTTTGTCGAGATCCGATGAATTGTGGATTTATGATCAACTTATCTATGAATATTATTTGAATCTTCTCTGAATTCTTTTATGCATGATTTGATATCTTTGTAATTCTCTTCGAACTATCAGTTTGGTTTGGCCAACTAGATTGGTTTTTCTTGCAATTGGAGAGGTGCTTAGCTTTGGGTTCAATCTTACGGTGTCCTTTCCCAGTGACAGTAGAGGCAGCAAGGCACATATTGTATTGTTGCCATCGAGGATAAAAAGATGGGGTTTACATCATATTGCTTGAGTTTATTCCTCTACATCATGTCATCTTACTTAATGCGTTACTCTGTTCTTCATGAACTTAATACTCTAGATCCAGGCAGGAGTCGGTCGATGTGTGGAGTAATAGTAGTAGATGCAGAATCATTTCGGTCTACTTGACACGGACGTGATGCCTATATTTCTTAATCATTGCCTTAGATATCGTCATGACTTTGCACTTTTCTATCAATTGCTCGACAATAATTTGTTCACCCACCATATTATTTGCCTTCTTGACAGAAGCCTCTAGTGAAACCTAGAGTCCCCGGGTCTATTTTCCATCATATAAGTTTCCGATCGTCTATTTTTCAATCATATTACTTTCCGATCCACTATTTTGCAATCTTTTACTTTCCGATCTATAAACCAAAAATACCAAAAATATTTACTTTATCTTCATCTATCTCTATCACATCTCACTTTTGCAAGTAACCGTGAAGGGATTGACAACCCCTTTATCGCGTTGGGTGCAAGTTGCTTGATTGTTTGTGCAGGTATTAGTGATTTGTGCGTTGTCTCCTACTGGATTGATACCTTGGTTCTCTAACTGAGGGAAATACTTATCTCTACTTTGCTGCATCACCCTTTCCTCTTCAAGGGAAAAACCAACGCAAGCTCAAGAAGTAGCATTTTGCCCCGCCTTCTTAAGGCCTATCTGTTTTATCTTTTACGTCTGTACTCAGATATCTGATGCTTCCGCTAACGCTTGTAAGTGAGCTTATGTATTCGAGCCCTCGAGGCCCCTGGCTTGTAATATAAAGCTTGTATGACATAAATTTGTGTTTAGAGTTGTGTTGTGATATCTTCAAGTGAGTCCTTAGGCTTGATCGTGTGCATTTGCGTGTATGATTAGTGCACGATTAAGCCGGTGGCGTCACAAGTTGGTATCAGAGCCGACTGCCTGTAGGAATCCCCCTTTCCAACTCCTTGGCCGAAGTTGAGTCTAGTCTATGAAAACTGTTTTACTAACATGGCTGTGTGGCTTATGGGTCCACGTCGCCAATGGGTGGTATTAGGATCTTTTATTCCTCGTCTATACTCAGGGACTCTGATCTCTCGTCTATTCGGGTTAAAGATTTTACTAACTCTGACCTTAGGTTCTCGTAACCACTTCATCCCGGAGAGCCCCTTCACTACAGATGATCGCTTGCTTCGCCAGATGATTCTGCAGATACTCCTCGATGTTTCCCGAGACCCTGTGCCCACTGCTTTGCAGTTCCTGACCACCGATAATCCCCGTGAATAACATCCTTGCCATTTGTACCTTCATCCCCAGTTGCTCTTATTATTACAAGTTACCCCTAATACTCTCCGTTGTTCCGAGAATCCTTTGAGCCTTCTGCTTTGCAGCTTCTTTTTGCACTGCGGATAATTCACTTACCCGGGGTCTATTCATCCCCAGTTGTTCATGTGCTTTCCAAAATACTTTGAAATGCTAGCTGATCTCCCGAAAATCCTTTGCAGCCTATTGCTCTTGATTCTCCTTGCCTGCTTGCATTATGGTTAATTCCACATGTCTAGCAATATTCATTAAAATCCTTTGTGATTGTCATTCTGTTCCTATGGATTCAACGAGCGTGCGGCTACTCGCAATCATCAATTAATCCTTAGAAATTTCCTTTCCAGCTCAGACATCATTCCGGATATGAGCTGGTTCTTGCCCAATCAAGATTTGATCGGGTGTGCCTCTAACTCTGTTCAACCTATCCATCTTCGATCAGAGCATCTGATTCTGATACACCGATCTAGAAATCAAAATTTCTTTGTATTTAAGCATCAAATTATTCAGGTGCTTCTATAAGCCGATGCCTTTGCATCCCTTCTTCATCTGATTGATTACCCATACCCACATCAACTCCGTCGTGAATCACCAGATCCATTGTTGTGTTATTATCCGACAGTGTCCTTAACATCCAAAATCTTGTGAATTCTCCCCTGATACGTAATGCCTTTGGTAAATTGTATCGTCCGTTTTTGTCAGCCATGCTCTACTATCGAGCTTGAGTTATTTACCCATGAAGTTTGTGGTATATGGTCCTAAGATGCCCTGATGGGTTGAACCTATGCCTTCTCTAATCTGTGTGAACCCGATAATTTTTGCGGGTCATACTCCTCTGGTATTTCACCAGGTAGTTCTTCACGTTCATATAATTTTTAACAGAGCAGTGAATGAAAGATTATGCATCGGAGAAGTGGGAGTCGACCTTGAACTTTGTGTTCATGCCCATAGACACGATGTAGATCTTATCATGGAAGCTTCTCTTGAAATCAATTGTTCCCTTGATATAAGTTCATCTTGTATCTGTGAATTGATCCTTTGCAATCATGGTTCCGGCCATATTAATATTCTTTGATTCCTTTCTCGGACAAGTTAAAACACTTGTCTTCTGGAGATCATTTCACCTGTCCAACCTCTATTCTGATCTACCTTCAAGTATTGCCCCATGTTATCTCAAGGATATTGTGTCATTGCACTACCTCTTGTGAATTCTTATTGGAATGATACTCCATCACATCATTCCTAGCCTGATCGGTTATATCATTATCTTGCTAATTTTAACTGTGCTACCAGGTCCTTATGCCCGAAGCAACTTCCGACGATGAGCTAAGCTTACGTGGATGCTCCTCATCATATCATTTCACCTCGAGCAACAAGCTTGATTTCGAGCTTGTGTCGTATCCGTGGTTCCCATAACCTTTCGCTTCATCATTCCTTTTGCTTGATGTCGTCGCTGTTCGATGGCATCTTCATAGAGCCTCTCGACAAAATTTGTAATGATCACCATCAATATACTAACTTGTTCTAAGATATCAATCGAACTCATGATGCGAAATACCATCCCTGCCCTTCGATGATTTGAATTGTCATCGACAACATCCTTGACTTCCTGCCAACACAAAATTGGTCATTTTTTGGCTATATCTTACGTTCCGAGATATTCTTGGAATTGTTCCTCTGTATCTCTTGAGATCTTCGAACCCAATCTTTACTTTTACACCATATCATTGCTACCTCGAAGCATGACTGTGGTATTCCAAATATCAACAAGAACATTGGAATCACATTGCCAAATGTTTCTTGATCAATTAGCCAAACACCATCGTATGGGTAACATCTTGAGTTTCCTTGCTCCTTTCCCCTAGATGGTTGTCTACTAGCAGTCCTGCCATGATTATCCCGCCCTGCTTGTTCTTGGGAAGGCTATACACCTAATACTCGTGTATATACATTTTCCTTTCCAATGGTCTTTTAATCCTGATAATCACATTTTCATTTCCATTGGTTTGTTTAACCTTTCTTGTGATCTATATGATATAAGCAGAAATAATTCCCTGCTTATGAAAACACCTCGATATACAACCTTGTCAGTGAGACCCCGTTACTATTGTTGATGACATTCCGATAACCACCGATGGACGAGAACTTTGCCTATTGGTCCGCCTCGTTCAACGAGCAGGAAAATGGTTCTCTTCGTCCCTCGCCCTTGGTACAGATGTTGTCGCCGACATAACTGACAGGCTACCCTCTGACATGCCTTACTGTCATGACCGTGCAAGATGTCACTGTCCTCCCTACTCTCGATCGACCCTCATCACAGTTCCACGGGATCGGAACCACACTCTCCTGTACGTCCTTGATTCCGAAGTATCCTTTGCTCTTGGCTTTGTGTGTTATCACTAGCCACCCTCTGGGAGATGATCTATTCCCGTTGCTGTGAACCCCTCTCACACGCTGTTTCAGGCATCCAGTGACTGCCTATCTGCATGAAACTTCTTATTGCACCCTCTTATTTTACTCTTGATGTTTTCTTAAGTTTCAACTCGAGAGTTGCTTTTGTCGCATTCCCTAAATTATCCACCAGATAATCAACCTCGCAAAGGTCCGATTTCCCGAAGATACCCCTTACTCCCCCTCTTAAATCTCGGGACGAGATTTATTGTAGTGGAGGAGATTTGTAACATCCCCAGGTCCTAACCTTGTCGTTAAGCTAACTAAATGGCCATGTCATCATGATCATCTTCATTAAATTGCATTAAGAAATAATTCAACTCTCAAACCCTAGTCAAAACAAAATTCAATTAATAAGTGGAATATTAAAAGATTCAAACTTGTATGAAAATAGTTCATAATTTTTTCAATAATCCAGAAGCAATTATAAAATTTAAATCAATATTATTTGAATTACTGAAATGCCCCTAACCTAATTAATACAGTACCAAAACAGCCCCAAACAGCTCCTTTCCATTTAAACAAAAATCAAATGAAATCATCTAGCCACCAAACTTTTTTGTGGCAGTACTGAAAGGTGCCTAGTATTTAATTTGGTAAGTCACACTTTTTACAAAAGTCATTTGGGTCGAGAATTAATACAAAACAGAGCTGCAAATATGAAACAGAAAATGAAATAAGAAAAAAGGGAAATCCTACTGTACACCTACAGGAGCTAACCCAGCCCAACACAACCACCCCCACCTGCCCTTTCGTCCTCCTCGTGCGTGTCACCGTGGCCGTCGGTGCCGCAGCTCCATGCGCCGTCCGTCCCTCGCCCTCGAGAGGAGATAAGGACAGCTCCGACGCTCTCTCTCCCTACCACTGCTCCCCCTGGCCCTCTCTCCCTCTTGCCTGCTCTCCCTCTCTCTGCTTCCATCGCCAACACCTCCACCCGACGTGGCCGTCGCTGCGCCGTCACCATTGACGTGCTCGGAGGCCACCCCGCGCCACCTGCGCATATCCAGAGGCTCCGCCTGCTTCCTCTACGTCGATCCCGCGCTTCGGTTCAAGCCAGAGAACCCCACCTCGATCGAATCGAGCTCACCTCCCCGCCTCGGACGCCGGCACTGCTCCGACGAATAGGCCGTCTCTGCCGCTCCTAATCCATCATCGAGATTTTCGTATGCTCCTAGGTGAGCTTCCGCCCGTTTCCTTTCTTCCCTGAGCTCGCCCCGCTGTATCCTGCTGCCGTTACCATCGCCACTATAGTTCATCATCGTCGTTGCACTTGCTGACGTCGCCTACGTCTCTTTCATGGCTGGCCAAGCACGTGGGCGTGCTTAGGACCTCACGGCGATGCCGTCCGGGTCCTCAAACCTCTGCGCCATGCCCCGCAGCCACGACCCTGAGCTCGGCCGAGCTCCGGTCGCCGCCACCCTGGTCGCCATCGTCGCCGTGGACCACCCTAGCTGCCACCGTTTGCACAATTGGATGCGGACGGGCGTCCGCTTTCAAATGCAACCGGCCGCGCCCTTTTTAACGCCCTCTAGCAAAATCCCGCCGAATCCCGTGTGTCGCCGCCACGTCTGGCTCGTCGCCGGCGCCCTCCGGCGTATAAACACCGGCCTGGGCCACTGACTTGTGGGCCCAGGTCATTAACCTCTGGGTTAGCACTAAGCCTAACCCCCTAAACACCACTGACCTGTGGACCCCATCACTAT
>JAAAWM010008323.1:0-13381 GCA_036873465.1 Thinopyrum obtusiflorum
ACCTGGTGGGCCCGGGACTGTCAGCCTCTCGACGAACATTTGTCTCCCGATTCATCTTCATAGTTTTTTTCGCATAACAAGGAGGCACTTCCATCCGTGCGAAGATACAGCCGGTGGGTCCCAGCTGTCAAGGGGAGGAAACAACTTAATAAGGAGGAACTTTCCTTGCGTGCGACAATGGACCTCGTGGGTCCTAGCCGTCAGGCTCTCATGTACATTCCTCTTCTGATGACTCATTTGTTGACCACGCCGCGCCGAGCGCCGCAAGGCGGTGGACGACGGCGAGGCCCCAGACTGGAACAACCCGGAGATGGGGAAGACGCGGCAGTGGAGTCGCAGACGTAGAGGAGTGGGAAACTTGACTGGTTTAGGTGCGGGTTGGGCCTACACTCGGCAGAGAATAACAGGAGGTGCGGAGTGGAGAGATGGCCTAGCCGTCGGCGGGGTAGTGTTTCGCTGCGAGGCGCGCAAAACAACACCCCGGGACGCCGGAGGCTAGAGCAGGCGGTCCCGGCAGCGCTCGGGGAAGAAGACGAGAGATTGAAGAAGAATGCCAGTCGTTGGATGTAAATCCAACGCCTCGCTTAGGCTTCGACATACTGGCCCACATGTCAGCCAATCCATTTGTTTTTCTAGTTGATTTGGTGGGTTGGGTGAAACAATGATGTAGCATCTATGCAGCCAGTTTATATATATGGTAGAATTTAAAGCCCATTTGCATTTTCTCGAAATCCGCAGACTTGCTGGGCTGGGTGAAAATATCATGTTGGGCTGGACGGAGAAATGTTATAAAAACATAAACATATGGTTGCACATCTATTACTGCATTGGTCAGTAAAATATTTGCGGGGGGGGGGGGGGGGGGGGGGGGGGGGGGGGGGGGGGGGGGGGGGGGGGGGGGGGGGGGGGGGGGGGGGGGGGGGGGGGGGGGGGGGGGGGGGGGGGGGGGGGGGGGGGGGGGGGGGGGGGGGGGGGGGGGGGGGGGGGGGGGGGGGGGGGGGGGGGGGGGGGGGGGGGGGGGGGGGGGGGGGGGGGGGGGGGGGGGGGGGGGGGGGGGGGGGGGGGGGGGGGGGGGGGGGGGGGGGGGGGGGGGGGGGGGGGGGGGGGGGGGGGGGGGGGGGGGGGGGGGGGGGGGGGGGGGGGGGGGGGGGGGGGGGGGGGGGGGGGGGGGGGGGGGGGGGGGGGGGGGGGGGGGGGGGGGGGGGGGGGGGGGGGGGGGGGGGGGGGGGGGGGGGGGGGGGGGGGGGGGGGGGGGGGGGGGGGGGGGGGGGGGGGGGGGGGGGGGGGGGGGGGGGGGGGGGGGGGGGGGGGGGGGGGGGGGGGGGGGGGGGGGGGGGGGGGGGGGGGGGGGGGGGGGGGGGGGGGGGGGGGGGGGGGGGGGGGGGGGGGGGGGGGGGGGGGGGGGGGGGGGGGGGGGGGGGGGGGGGGGGGGGGGGGGGGGGGGGGGGGGGGGGGGGGGGGGGGGGGGGGGGGGGGGGGGGGGGGGGGGGGGGGGGGGGGGGGGGGGGGGGGGGGGGGGGGGGGGGGGGGGGGGGGGGGGGGGGGGGGGGGGGGGGGGGGGGGGGGGGGGGGGGGGGGGGGGGGGGGGGGGGGGGGGGGGGGGGGGGGGGGGGGGGGGGGGGGGGGGGGGGGGGGGGGGGGGGGGGGGGGGGGGGGGGGGGGGGGGGGGGGGGGGGGGGGGGGGGGGGGGGGGGGGGGGGGGGGGGGGGGGGGGGGGGGGGGGGGGGGGGGGGGGGGGGGGGGGGGGGGGGGGGGGGGGGGGGGGGGGGGGGGGGGGGGGGGGGGGGGGGGGGGGGGGGGGGGGGGGGGGGGGGGGGGGGGGGGGGGGGGGGGGGGGGGGGGGGGGGGGGGGGGGGGGGGGGGGGGGGGGGGGGGGGGGGGGGGGGGGGGGGGGGGGGGGGGGGGGGGGGGGGGGGGGGGGGGGGGGGGGGGGGGGGGGGGGGGGGGGGGGGGGGGGGGGGGGGGGGGGGGGGGGGGGGGGGGGGGGGGGGGGGGGGGGGGGGGGGGGGGGGGGGGGGGGGGGGGGGGGGGGGGGGGGGGGGGGGGGGGGGGGGGGGGGGGGGGGGGGGGGGGGGGGGGGGGGGGGGGGGGGGGGGGGGGGGGGGGGGGGGGGGGGGGGGGGGGGGGGGGGGGGGGGGGGGGGGGGGGGGGGGGGGGGGGGGGGGGGGGGGGGGGGGGGGGGGGGGGGGGGGGGGGGGGGGGGGGGGGGGGGGGGGGGGGGGGGGGGGGGGGGGGGGGGGGGGGGGGGGGGGGGGGGGGGGGGGGGGGGGGGGGGGGGGGGGGGGGGGGGGGGGGGGGGGGGGGGGGGGGGGGGGGGGGGGGGGGGGGGGGGGGGGGGGGGGGGGGGGGGGGGGGGGGGGGGGGGGGGGGGGGGGGGGGGGGGGGGGGGGGGGGGGGGGGGGGGGGGGGGGGGGGGGGGGGGGGGGGGGGGGGGGGGGGGGGGGGGGGGGGGGGGGGGGGGGGGGGGGGGGGGGGGGGGGGGGGGGGGGGGGGGGGGGGGGGGGGGGGGGGGGGGGGGGGGGGGGGGGGGGGGGGGGGGGGGGGGGGGGGGGGGGGGGGGGGGGGGGGGGGGGGGGGGGGGGGGGGGGGGGGGGGGGGGGGGGGGGGGGGGGGGGGGGGGGGGGGGGGGGGGGGGGGGGGGGGGGGGGGGGGGGGGGGGGGGGGGGGGGGGGGGGGGGGGGGGGGGGGGGGGGGGGGGGGGGGGGGGGGGGGGGGGGGGGGGGGGGGGGGGGGGGGGGGGGGGGGGGGGGGGGGGGGGGGGGGGGGGGGGGGGGGGGGGGGGGGGGGGGGGGGGGGGGGGGGGGGGGGGGGGGGGGGGGGGGGGGGGGGGGGGGGGGGGGGGGGGGGGGGGGGGGGGGGGGGGGGGGGGGGGGGGGGGGGGGGGGGGGGGGGGGGGGGGGGGGGGGG
Source organism: Thinopyrum obtusiflorum (assembly GCA_036873465.1). Classification (NCBI taxonomy): domain Eukaryota; kingdom Viridiplantae; phylum Streptophyta; class Magnoliopsida; order Poales; family Poaceae; genus Thinopyrum; species Thinopyrum obtusiflorum. The sequence goes on from JAAAWM010008323.1 coordinate 2,908, forward strand.
GGGGGGGGGGGGGGGGGGGGGGGGGGGGGGGGGGGGGGGGGGGGGGGGGGGGGGGGGGGGGGGGGGGGGGGGGGGGGGGGGGGGGGGGGGGGGGGGGGGGGGGGGGGGGGGGGGGGGGGGGGGGGGGGGGGGGGGGGGGGGGGGGGGGGGGGGGGGGGGGGGGGGGGGGGGGGGGGGGGGGGGGGGGGGGGGGGGGGGGGGGGGGGGGGGGGGGGGGGGGGGGGGGGGGGGGGGGGGGGGGGGGGGGGGGGGGGGGGGGGGGGGGGGGGGGGGGGGGGGGGGGGGGGGGGGGGGGGGGGGGGGGGGGGGGGGGGGGGGGGGGGGGGGGGGGGGGGGGGGGGGGGGGGGGGGGGGGGGGGGGGGGGGGGGGGGGGGGGGGGGGGGGGGGGGGGGGGGGGGGGGGGGGGGGGGGGGGGGGGGGGGGGGGGGGGGGGGGGGGGGGGGGGGGGGGGGGGGGGGGGGGGGGGGGGGGGGGGGGGGGGGGGGGGGGGGGGGGGGGGGGGGGGGGGGGGGGGGGGGGGGGGGGGGGGGGGGGGGGGGGGGGGGGGGGGGGGGGGGGGGGGGGGGGGGGGGGGGGGGGGGGGGGGGGGGGGGGGGGGGGGGGGGGGGGGGGGGGGGGGGGGGGGGGGGGGGGGGGGGGGGGGGGGGGGGGGGGGGGGGGGGGGGGGGGGGGGGGGGGGGGGGGGGGGGGGGGGGGGGGGGGGGGGGGGGGGGGGGGGGGGGGGGGGGGGGGGGGGGGGGGGGGGGGGGGGGGGGGGGGGGGGGGGGGGGGGGGGGGGGGGGGGGGGGGGGGGGGGGGGGGGGGGGGGGGGGGGGGGGGGGGGGGGGGGGGGGGGGGGGGGGGGGGGGGGGGGGGGGGGGGGGGGGGGGGGGGGGGGGGGGGGGGGGGGGGGGGGGGGGGGGGGGGGGGGGGGGGGGGGGGGGGGGGGGGGGGGGGGGGGGGGGGGGGGGGGGGGGGGGGGGGGGGGGGGGGGGGGGGGGGGGGGGGGGGGGGGGGGCAGAGGATCGGGCCCCTCCGGCAGCTGTGGGTTTCCTCCCTCGGCGGCGATGACCGCGTGAACGATGCACCTTTTAGTCCTCTACACACACCGGCCGAAGGGATCCGGCCGGATCTGTGACCAGCGGTGAGCAGAGAGAAAATGTCGCTACCGCTGTCTTGTTTATATCTGGAGAGGATGAGAGAATGAAGAGAGCAACCCTAGTAAAGCAAGCGCTCAGGCCCCTGTGTCCATATATAGTGGAGTGATTATCTTTTTTCTCTCCACAACAAGCGTTTCAATTTGTGTACGTGGCATTAAAGAAAAGAAACTCTCTATTTAAGGTGACTACTGTACGACTCCTACTTACTACTAGTAGTACTACAGTATTGTTCACTTGTGCTCCCCGCCCCTCCATTCATTGAACAACCCCACGGGTGAATAAACATACAGTAAGTACTGTATTTATATAGAACGAACAAGCTCGAACTATTTTCGCGTAGTTAAAAGTTGAGGGCGGGGCTTTTCCCGGGCAGTACGCGCGGCAGTTTTCGGGTAGGCGGTTTGACAGAGAGGCGAGGAGGGTGAGCGAGTGGGGCTGTGCGATTTGACGGCGCGTTACTGCTGGAAAGACTTGTGATATGACCACTCACTATAGTCATGAATTACTGGCGCTCCGACCGGGGTGATGCCCCCCTTCCGTTCCGCGCTCTAATCTGGTGCATGACACGTCGACCCGGATGCTGGCTCTCCCACATGTCGGAGTAGTAAGAAGGAGCAAAGAATGATGCGGTATATACTAGTACTATACTACTCCCTCCGTTCCTAAATATAAGTCTTTGGAGAGATTTCACTATGGACCACATACGGAGAAAAATGAGTGAATCTACACATAAAATGCATCTATATACATCCGTATGTGGTCCACAGTGAAATATCTACGAAGACTTATATTTAGGAACGGAGGGAGTACTACTCAGGTCGGAGGAGTGCGAACCACGGCAGCCCAGTGAACCAGCAGTGCGAACCACGGTAGCCCAGTGAACCAGCAGTAGAAAACAATGTGGTGATATGGCCATAAAAACAATGTGCTACGGTCCACACTGTAGCATGTACAGTAACACTCCTCTTGGGGGGGGGGGGGGGGGGGGGGGGGGGGGGGGGGGGGGGGGGGGGGGGGGGGGGGGGGGGGGGGGGGGGGGGGGGGGGGGGGGGGGGGGGGGGGGGGGGGGGGGGGGGGGGGGGGGGGGGGGGGGGGGGGGGGGGGGGGGGGGGGGGGGGGGGGGGGGGGGGGGGGGGGGGGGGGGGGGGGGGGGGGGGGGGGGGGGGGGGGGGGGGGGGGGGGGGGGGGGGGGGGGGGGGGGGGGGGGGGGGGGGGGGGGGGGGGGGGGGGGGGGGGGGGGGGGGGGGGGGGGGGGGGGGGGGGGGGGGGGGGGGGGGGGGGGGGGGGGGGGGGGGGGGGGGGGGGGGGGGGGGGGGGGGGGGGGGGGGGGGGGGGGGGGGGGGGGGGGGGGGGGGGGGGGGGGGGGGGGGGGGGGGGGGGGGGGGGGGGGGGGGGGGGGGGGGGGGGGGGGGGGGGGGGGGGGGGGGGGGGGGGGGGGGGGGGGGGGGGGGGGGGGGGGGGGGGGGGGGGGGGGGGGGGGGGGGGGGGGGGGGGGGGGGGGGGGGGGGGGGGGGGGGGGGGGGGGGGGGGGGGGGGGGGGGGGGGGGGGGGGGGGGGGGGGGGGGGGGGGGGGGGGGGGGGGGGGGGGGGGGGGGGGGGGGGGGGGGGGGGGGGGGGGGGGGGGGGGGGGGGGGGGGGGGGGGGGGGGGGGGGGGGGGGGGGGGGGGGGGGGGGGGGGGGGGGGGGGGGGGGGGGGGGGGGGGGGGGGGGGGGGGGGGGGGGGGGGGGGGGGGGGGGGGGGGGGGGGGGGGGGGGGGGGGGGGGGGGGGGGGGGGGGGGGGGGGGGGGGGGGGGGGGGGGGGGGGGGGGGGGGGGGGGGGGGGGGGGGGGGGGGGGGGGGGGGGGGGGGGGGGGGGGGGGGGGGGGGGGGGGGGGGGGGGGGGGGGGGGGGGGGGGGGGGGGGGGGGGGGGGGGGGGGGGGGGGGGGGGGGGGGGGGGGGGGGGGGGGGGGGGGGGGGGGGGGGGGGGGGGGGGGGGGGGGGGGGGGGGGGGGGGGGGGGGGGGGGGGGGGGGGGGGGGGGGGGGGGGGGGGGGGGGGGGGGGGGGGGGGGGGGGGGGGGGGGGGGGGGGGGGGGGGGGGGGGGGGGGGGGGGGGGGGGGGGGGGGGGGGGGGGGGGGGGGGGGGGGGGGGGGGGGGGGGGGGGGGGGGGGGGGGGGGGGGGGGGGGGGGGGGGGGGGGGGGGGGGGGGGGGGGGGGGGGGGGGGGGGGGGGGGGGGGGGGGGGGGGGGGGGGGGGGGGGGGGGGGGGGGGGGGGGGGGGGGGGGGGGGGGGGGGGGGGGGGGGGGGGGGGGGGGGGGGGGGGGGGGGGGGGGGGGGGGGGGGGGGGGGGGGGGGGGGGGGGGGGGGGGGGGGGGGGGGGGGGGGGGGGGGGGGGGGGGGGGGGGGGGGGGGGGGGGGGGGGGGGGGGGGGGGGGGGGGGGGGGGGGGGGGGGGGGGGGGGGGGGGGGGGGGGGGGGGGGGGGGGGGGGGGGGGGGGGGGGGGGGGGGGGGGGGGGGGGGGGGGGGGGGGGGGGGGGGGGGGGGGGGGGGGGGGGGGGGGGGGGGGGGGGGGGGGGGGGGGGGGGGGGGGGGGGGGGGGGGGGGGGGGGGGGGGGGGGGGGGGGGGGGGGGGGGGGGGGGGGGGGGGGGGGGGGGGGGGGGGGGGGGGGGGGGGGGGGGGGGGGGGGGGGGGGGGGGGGGGGGGGGGGGGGGGGGGGGGGGGGGGGGGGGGGGGGGGGGGGGGGGGGGGGGGGGGGGGGGGGGGGGGGGGGGGGGGGGGGGGGGGGGGGGGGGGGGGGGGGGGGGGGGGGGGGGGGGGGGGGGGGGGGGGGGGGGGGGGGGGGGGGGGGGGGGGGGGGGGGGGGGGGGGGGGGGGGGGGGGGGGGGGGGGGGGGGGGGGGGGGGGGGGGGGGGGGGGGGGGGGGGGGGGGGGGGGGGGGGGGGGGGGGGGGGGGGGGGGGGGGGGGGGGGGGGGGGGGGGGGGGGGGGGGGGGGGGGGGGGGGGGGGGGGGGGGGGGGGGGGGGGGGGGGGGGGGGGGGGGGGGGGGGGGGGGGGGGGGGGGGGGGGGGGGGGGGGGGGGGGGGGGGGGGGGGGGGGGGGGGGGGGGGGGGGGGGGGGGGGGGGGGGGGGGGGGGGGGGGGGGGGGGGGGGGGGGGGGGGGGGGGGGGGGGGGGGGGGGGGGGGGGGGGGGGGGGGGGGGGGGGGGGGGGGGGGGGGGGGGGGGGGGGGGGGGGGGGGGGGGGGGGGGGGGGGGGGGGGGGGGGGGGGGGGGGGGGGGGGGGGGGGGGGGGGGGGGGGGGGGGGGGGGGGGGGGGGGGGGGGGGGGGGGGGGGGGGGGGGGGGGGGGGGGGGGGGGGGGGGGGGGGGGGGGGGGGGGGGGGGGGGGGGGGGGGGGGGGGGGGGGGGGGGGGGGGGGGGGGGGGGGGGGGGGGGGGGGGGGGGGGGGGGGCTAACCAGTGTTATTGTTAATCTAATGCCTCCAGTGATAAGATGCAATTAAATTGTGTTACAAATGGCACTCCTGCTATTTTCCCCAGTATGATAAGTAAGTTGCTCCTTTACGCTGCTGAGTGTCCTGGTGTCCCCACGGTCCCATGCCCTTAAACCAACTCTTTAGCTGCTGTTGATTTACTGTATCTGGTAAACAAGCAATGTCACCATTAAAGTAATCCCATATTTGAGGAATCTCATTGTTGATCGTAATGCTTCTGGTAACATGAAGCATTGCTGATGTTTTAAAATTTCTACTGTCCTTGCGTGATTGCCATGAACATAATTAAGATGCTTCTTTTCATTTCGTATATGTTTCGTATATTCTTATTGACCAGCAACTGTTTACTTTCTATCTTTTTGTGCAGATAGGGATATCCATTTCACCTTGTTGCTATTGTGGCCTTTTGGTGAACTGCACAAAACACTTTTTTTTGGAATGAGTGTCTTGTGCAGTTCAACTAAAATGTCACGTGGGCAACATCTCTCAATTTTGTGGAACTGCACAAAATGGTGATTGGAGTTTCCAAAATCTCCGTCAAGTTCTGCTGGTAATCTCGTGCAATATTTTATTAGCCTTTGCAAGATGAGCCGTCACTGTCACCACAATGGCACTTTATTTTAGTGGAACTGCACAAAAGGATAAGAAAATTATAGTTGCACCTTACATGAGCCGGACAGCCAACCGTAATGTTCCTCAATTTTAGTGCAACTACTAAAGAAGAACCTGCCAGCTCACGAGAGCAAGTACTTCTTGCTAGCTGAATGATGCAATCTTTGCTTCATTTCAGGTGAACTGCAGAAAAAGGCGCATGAATTGAATCATGGAAGTCCAGGCAGGCCTCATCCGAGTGGAGCTGCAGGTTGAGTAAAGGAGGCCACTATTAAAGTGAAATCATGCTCTCCTGGTTTGTGCTGTGCAAACAGTAATACTCAACTACAGATGTTGTGACGGTCAAGAGCATTCGCCAAGTTCTTCGATTGTATGACATGGCTAGCCAAGATGGATTTAATCCCGATATTCACTTTATCAAAAGGCTCTAATGGGTTGGTTCTGAATCTTGCAAGATGGGAATCAATGAGATGTGTAGGCATCTTTGTTGTACTTATTATTTGAATCTTATTTGTTGGTTCTGAATCTTGCAAGCTGGGAATCAATGAGATGTGTAGGCATCTTTGTTGTACTTATTATTTGGATCTTATTTGTTGGTTCTAAATCTTGCAAGCTGGGAAACACGGCATGATGATGCAGAGGACAACAACCATAACAAACAGTTCAAACTTGGTAGTATTATCTTTGTGAAAGTGCGACAAATGTGCTGATCGTGTGCGTCCTGAGAATAATAATTCTAATTGTTGTGCATGTTGATCCTGTGGCACTGATAGAACGAGCCAATGCATTGCTTGTTTTAAGTATAAATTTCTATTAAAGCTAATTAAATTTAAGTAAAGTGACCACTAACTCCTGTTATTACAGTACCAATACAGACCCGCTCATGAACCGACGTGTGGCCGGAGTAGGTTTCTTAATGCAGGCGTTTGAATGCGCCGAGGGTGCATCTTCTGCCGGGCGTGCAGCGGACGAGGGAGGGGTAGTAACTGTTGTCGCCTGTACACACTCAGTTTACTGTTGAATCCAGTTCCCCGAGAGCTGAAAAACGAACTGCTGCCGCCGCCTACACACTCGTTCACTTGAAGAGACTCCAATGGCGATCCAAGGGGTGAGCCTGCTGGATATGGACTTCAGCAAGGAGTTCCCCTTTGAGTTCGCCGTTCAGTCCTATGGCTGCACCAAGTTGAATGTGATGTACACCAACGATCCGGACTCGGTGAAGCTCTGCCTCGCCGAGTTCAAGTAGTACCTACAGGACGAGAAAGCACAAGGTTGCAGGACTAGACCTTGTGCCCATCCATTCGTCTCCTGACAGGGACCAGTGGATCGTCGTCGCCCAGGTATGTGTGCGGGACGAGGTTCTCGTCTACCACTTCTGTAGGGCCATCAGAGGTTCTGGAGCATTCGCCCGTTTCATTGGCAGCGCCGACTGCACCTTCGCTATGGTGGAGAGAAGGAAGAATGCGACGATTCGGCCATCTGGTGCAACAAGCTTGTCGACATCCAGAAGCAATACAAGATCATCAGCAACGGGCAGGAGAAGGACTCCGTGGTTGACCTCGCCGAGACCATCATCGACCCCTGATACGCCAACATGAAAGAAGACAACGATACCAAGGACCTGAACACGTGGTAGGTACCTCTGAATCTAGCCTACATAACCTACGCGGCCAAGGACGCATACGCGGGGGGGGGGGGGGGGGGGGGGGGGGGGGGGGGGGGGGGGGGGGGGGGGGGGGGGGGGGGGGGGGGGGGGGGGGGGGGGGGGGGGGGGGGGGGGGGGGGGGGGGGGGGGGGGGGGGGGGGGGGGGGGGGGGGGGGGGGGGGGGGGGGGGGGGGGGGGGGGGGGGGGGGGGGGGGGGGGGGGGGGGGGGGGGGGGGGGGGGGGGGGGGGGGGGGGGGGGGGGGGGGGGGGGGGGGGGGGGGGGGGGGGGGGGGGGGGGGGGGGGGGGGGGGGGGGGGGGGGGGGGGGGGGGGGGGGGGGGGGGGGGGGGGGGGGGGGGGGGGGGGGGGGGGGGGGGGGGGGGGGGGGGGGGGGGGGGGGGGGGGGGGGGGGGGGGGGGGGGGGGGGGGGGGGGGGGGGGGGGGGGGGGGGGGGGGGGGGGGGGGGGGGGGGGGGGGGGGGGGGGGGGGGGGGGGGGGGGGGGGGGGGGGGGGGGGGGGGGGGGGGGGGGGGGGGGGGGGGGGGGGGGGGGGGGGGGGGGGGGGGGGGGGGGGGGGGGGGGGGGGGGGGGGGGGGGGGGGGGGGGGGGGGGGGGGGGGGGGGGGGGGGGGGGGGGGGGGGGGGGGGGGGGGGGGGGGGGGGGGGGGGGGGGGGGGGGGGGGGGGGGGGGGGGGGGGGGGGGGGGGGGGGGGGGGGGGGGGGGGGGGGGGGGGGGGGGGGGGGGGGGGGGGGGGGGGGGGGGGGGGGGGGGGGCAATGCAGTAATAGACGTGCAATCATGTGTTTATGTTTTTATAACATTTCTCCGCCTAGCCCAACATGATATTTTCACCCAGCCCAGCCAGTCCGTGGATTTCGAGAAAAATGCAAATGGGCTTTAAGTTCTATCATATATATAAATGGGCTGCATAGATGCTACATCATTGTTTCACCCAGTCCACCAAATGGAGTAAAGAAACAAATGGACTGGCTGACATGTGGGCCAGTAGGTCGAAGCCTAAGAAGGCGTTGGATTTACATCCAACGGCCGGCATTCTTCTTCAATCTCTCGTCTTCTTCCCCTATAGCTGCCGGGACCGCCTGCTCCAGCCTCCAGCGTCCAGCGGCGTTGTTTTGCGCTCCTCAGCGAAACGCTACCCCGCCGACGGCCAGGCCATCCCTCCACTCCGCACCTCCTGTTATTCTCTGCTGAGTGTAGGCCCACCCCGCACCCAGTCAAGTTTCCCACTCCTCTCCGTCTGCGACTCCACTGCCGCGCTTGATCCCGGAAAAATAGAAGTGGCCTGAGGGGGGGGGGGGGGGGGGGGGGGGGGGGGGGGGGGGGGGGGGGGGGGGGGGGGGGGGGGGGGGGGGGGGGGGGGGGGGGGGGGGGGGGGGGGGGGGGGGGGGGGGGGGGGGGGGGGGGGGGGGGGGGGGGGGGGGGGGGGGGGGGGGGGGGGGGGGGGGGGGGGGGGGGGGGGGGGGGGGGGGGGGGGGGGGGGGGGGGGGGGGGGGGGGGGGGGGGGGGGGGGGGGGGGGGGGGGGGGGGGGGGGGGGGGGGGGGGGGGGGGGGGGGGGGGGGGGGGGGGGGGGGGGGGGGGGGGGGGGGGGGGGGGGGGGGGGGGGGGGGGGGGGGGGGGGGGGGGGGGGGGGGGGGGGGGGGGGGGGGGGGGGGGGGGGGGGGGGGGGGGGGGGGGGGGGGGGGGGGGGGGGGGGGGGGGGGGGGGGGGGGGGGGGGGGGGGGGGGGGGGGGGGGGGGGGGGGGGGGGGGGGGGGGGGGGGGGGGGGGGGGGGGGGGGGGGGGGGGGGGGGGGGGGGGGGGGGGGGGGGGGGGGGGGGGGGGGGGGGGGGGGGGGGGGGGGGGGGGGGGGGGGGGGGGGGGGGGGGGGGGGGGGGGGGGGGGGGGGGGGGGGGGGGGGGGGGGGGGGGGGGGGGGGGGGGGGGGGGGGGGGGGGGGGGGGGGGGGGGGGGGGGGGGGGGGGGGGGGGGGGGGGGGGGGGGGGGGGGGGGGGGGGGGGGGGGGGGGGGGGGGGGGGGGGGGGGGGGGGGGGGGGGGGGGGGGGGGGGGGGGGGGGGGGGGGGGGGGGGGGGGGGGGGGGGGGGGGGGGGGGGGGGGGGGGGGGGGGGGGGGGGGGGGGGGGGGGGGGGGGGGGGGGGGGGGGGGGGGGGGGGGGGGGGGGGGGGGGGGGGGGGGGGGGGGGGGGGGGGGGGGGGGGGGGGGGGGGGGGGGGGGGGGGGGGGGGGGGGGGGGGGGGGGGGGGGGGGGGGGGGGGGGGGGGGGGGGGGGGGGGGGGGGGGGGGGGGGGGGGGGGGGGGGGGGGGGGGGGGGGGGGGGGGGGGGGGGGGGGGGGGGGGGGGGGGGGGGGGGGGGGGGGGGGGGGGGGGGGGGGGGGGGGGGGGGGGGGGGGGGGGGGGGGGGGGGGGGGGGGGGGGGGGGGGGGGGGGGGGGGGGGGGGGGGGGGGGGGGGGGGGGGGGGGGGGGGGGGGGGGGGGGGGGGGGGGGGGGGGGGGGGGGGGGGGGGGGGGGGGGGGGGGGGGGGGGGGGGGGGGGGGGTACTGATGTGGAAGCAACCCTCTTCCTTGACCTAGAAGCTGTCTGTGTTGACTCATTTGTTGTTGTTGGAGGAGTTGGTGCAGGTGCAGAGGCAGCAGGTACCCTTGGTGGCCTTTGTGCAGTTGCAGCAATTGAAGAACCAGCCTCAGAGTAGTTAGCTCTATTTTCCTACACAAGAATATTAGTTAGAACTATTTTCCTACAAATGAAATCAATGTAACAATGCAATGAATGTAACAATGGAATGAATGGACATACCTGGTGCTTGTTCAGCCTCATCTGGAACTTAGGTTTCAAAGGGTCACCACAATTGTTGATCCTGTGCCCTTGCTTCTTACAGTTGCTGCATGTCACTGTACCAATCCTAGAAGTATCCTTTTTAGTTGGCACCTCAAACAGGCCTTTCCTCCTGGCAGTTTGTTTTTTACCTTTCTTTTCTCTAAAAACAGGGGGAGAAATATCATCACCAGGTGTATGAGGCCAATGGTCAGGACCTGGCACAGGGGGAATATTATGTGCTTATATGTTTCACAATACATGGGTTTCTTGAAGAAAGCAGAAACATAGTCTTCAGGGTGTATCTTCACTTTCTGCATTGCAGCAATGGCATGACTGCAGGGGACAGCTGTCATGTCCCACCTCCTACAGTCACAGGTCTCATTGTTCAAATTAACACAATATGTGTTTTCAGAGCTACTTGTGACCTGCCATATGCCTGGCCCTGCCATGTATGCTTCATAATATTTAGCCCACTTCTTCCCCTCTTCTAAAATCTCTGAATAAGTAGGTGTGATTTCCCATCTGCATGTCTCTGTCTTCTCTCCGATCTTCTGAAACTTAATCATCAGCTTTGTTCTTATGCCCTCTAACATAGTCCTGATTGACTTGTTCCTAACATCCAATATCATTCTATTGAAAACCTCACTAAGGTTGTTTACTACCAGACCTGCTAACATGATAACATGAGTGCCTAATTACATCAATGTTAAAAAATCATATACATTTCTGAATACTTACCTATAAATGGCCTGCATCCATTCAGAAAACCCTCCTTGC
>JAAAWM010008324.1:0-13382 GCA_036873465.1 Thinopyrum obtusiflorum
ATTCGAGAGAGGCATGGATATAGGGGCCGATGGGGGGCGTGGGAGAGATAGCACAAGAAATGAGAGTGGTCTAGAGAGAGAGAGAGACGAATATGACGTCACGACAAGAGATTCCATTCCCTTGAGTGTGTATATGCAAGGGGGGAGGGAACAGAGGCACCAGGAGAAATTTTCTGTGTGTGTGGTGTTTGTGTTGGTATGTGTGGGTGTGAGAAGATAATGAGACGTGGGGGCAGAGGGCGTGTCACCGCGTGAGGTCCTATGGGTTGAGGTGAGGCCCTTCGTTCTTTTCCGTCCTGCACCACATTGGTCGGCCCGTGATGCATTTAGGAAGACCCATGGATGACTAGTCGTACAAGACAAAGATAGCAGAATTGACTCTGTGTCCACTGACAAAGCCGGCCAGGATTTGTAACCCTAGGTTCTTGGACTAAGGTAACCCCTTTATCTCTGATATTACTATTCATCCAACCTAACTTTAAGGGGCATCCTATAGCACGATCTGCTAGAATCATACTCGTCCATTAGGAAGAGAGGTGTGAGACAATGCGTGAGAGACATGCGTAAAGATAATGGGGGGGGGGGGGGGGGGGGGGGGGGGGGGGGGGGGGGGGGGGGGGGGGGGGGGGGGGGGGGGGGGGGGGGGGGGGGGGGGGGGGGGGGGGGGGGGGGGGGGGGGGGGGGGGGGGGGGGGGGGGGGGGGGGGGGGGGGGGGGGGGGGGGGGGGGGGGGGGGGGGGGGGGGGGGGGGGGGGGGGGGGGGGGGGGGGGGGGGGGGGGGGGGGGGGGGGGGGGGGGGGGGGGGGGGGGGGGGGGGGGGGGGGGGGGGGGGGGGGGGGGGGGGGGGGGGGGGGGGGGGGGGGGGGGGGGGGGGGGGGGGGGGGGGGGGGGGGGGGGGGGGGGGGGGGGGGGGGGGGGGGGGGGGGGGGGGGGGGGGGGGGGGGGGGGGGGGGGGGGGGGGGGGGGGGGGGGGGGGGGGGGGGGGGGGGGGGGGGGGGGGGGGGGGGGGGGGGGGGGGGGGGGGGGGGGGGGGGGGGGGGGGGGGGGGGGGGGGGGGGGGGGGGGGGGGGGGGGGGGGGGGGGGGGGGGGGGGGGGGGGGGGGGGGGGGGGGGGGGGGGGGGGGGGGGGGGGGGGGGGGGGGGGGGGGGGGGGGGGGGGGGGGGGGGGGGGGGGGGGGGGGGGGGGGGGGGGGGGGGGGGGGGGGGGGGGGGGGGGGGGGGGGGGGGGGGGGGGGCACATAAAACTGATTTGTAAACTAGAAAGGATAGGAGGGAGTATATTGTACGTTCAAAAACGAAACGAACATTGAATACCCTTTATATATGATTTGCAGATGCTATGGTCACCGGTTCAAAATTTTGAGTCCACCTTAGGTATCACGTGCCCCCACTCGTTCCCTCTCGATTTCATCTCGAGGTCCGGAGATCTATTGAAAGAGGACTAGGGTGGGTACATGCGAATGATACTCGGCGGAATGTTCAAATGCGGCATGCGGGAGGATGGACTCGATTGGAGGGCGACATGATCGATGGAGAAGAGGGTTGGAGAGGAATGAGAAATAAGCAAACGCCACATGATTATACTTGAACGGCTCAAATAAACAATAAGTTGTCTCGCTTGGCCTACATAGTGAAAGGCCTAATGCGCAACGCGGAGCACTGACACTCGAATATGGCCAGGAAAACAGGGAAACAGACATGTGGGGCACACCCGTCGGGACGACGTAGTGCAGACTAGTCCAATGGAGGATCTGGCCCACGACCTCCTCGCCACCGACAACCGTTCATGTGGGTCGTTGGGGCCAACAACGGGGCGCAGCTCCAGCACCGCCTCTGGACACGGCGACCGCGGTGAGCGACACGCTCATATCGTCGCTAGACACGGTCGGTTTCAGTGTGCCGAGGGTGGCGTTAGTGTTGTGGCACGACCAACGGTATGTTTGGTTTGTGCCCAAGGTTGCCCCATCAAAGCATTGGGTAGCCAAAATTTTGGTTGAGGTATTGGTTGGGGGGGGGGGGGGGGGGGGGGGGGGGGGGATTTTGTTGAGGTATTGGTTGCCCATGATTTGGCCGACATTGGCAAGAAAAATGAACTAGAGTTGGCTAGAGTTCATTGGCATGCAAAGAAATGGCAACCATCCAAACAAAGACCAATCTTTGGGTCATGACCAAAATTTGGTTGAGGTATTGGTTGCCCATGATTTGGCCGACATTGGCAAGAAAAATGAGAGTTGCCTAGAGTTCATTGGCATGCCAAAAAAATGGCAACCATCCAAACAAACACCAATCTTTGGGTCATGACCAAAATTTTGGTAAGGTGCACTTTGGCCACAATCCAAACGCACCCCAACACCCGGCTCGTCGAGGACGCACGGGGCACCGCGACGCGTCCGCAGAGTGGTGTAGCACGGCCAACTACATCCTCTGGACCTGAGACCATGCCGGGTCGTCTTGCTTTTTCAATGACATGCGGGATCGCATGTGAGCAAAGGGCGTCTCCAACGTTGCCACGACCGCAGCTGACTACCCTGGCACACCAAAACCCTCGTCCCTCGCGCCGTTGCACGGTGTGTTCCCAGCCGGCGCTAGCTGCCCGCATTCATGTCGTCTGTTCGTATGTCGTTGTTAAGAGGCTTGGTGCCCGAGGAACCAACTCCGACGACTTAATGACGCACCCGAACGCTTGGCCTCGCCGGAATGTGCTACTTAAAGCGGCAACGCCCATCTAACCTCCACACCATAGCGCATCATCCTCCTACCTGGCACCACATCCGCCATGACCGCAAGTGCGAACGCTCTGCGGGAGATCTTGTCTTCGAGGATGAAGCTCGAGGTCGCCGCCCTCGCTCAAGTCGCCTCTCGCGACACAATAGCGACGTAGCCGGACGCGGACGCGGCCGCACAAGGTGTGGCCACGCTGGCGGCCGACGACGGGAGCACCGTCAGCCACGCATCCTACTTGCCGCCATCCAACGTCCGGCACCGCTGAGGTCGGGGACTCCTCGGAGGATGAGTAGGGCATGGGAGGCGGCAGGGCATGGTGTGCCAACTGGTCGGTCCGTATCCCATGTTCTACTCTTCCTCACCAGAGACCGCACCTTCAATTCACGGGTCTTGAACCCCGCCCCATACATAGAGATCAGAGATGGAGGACATCGGTCACCGCCGTCGAATAGGTTTAAGGTCGGGTTTCTTTTACTTTTCTATCCTATAAAAGTTCGAAATGTAATGAAAATCTGCCGTGTTTGCATTAATCTCGGCCGGTGTATATGAACTTTCACAATAATATACCTATTGTAGGAGTACTAGCAAGATGCCCGTGCGTTGCACAGAAGATCAAGATCTTGTGGGAGAAAAGGATGAACGAGGGAAAGCCATATCTGCAAATGTGGAGAGGAGTGCGGGTAAATTATCATAGTTTCCTTCCTATCCGTTAGATGGGGGGGGGGGGGGGGGGGGGGGGGGGGGGGGGGGGGGGGGGGGGGGGGGGGGGGGGGGGGGGGGGGGGGGGGGGGGGGGGGGGGGGGGGGGGGGGGGGGGGGGGGGGGGGGGGGGGGGGGGGGGGGGGGGGGGGGGGGGGGGGGGGGGGGGGGGGGGGGGGGGGGGGGGGGGGGGGGGGGGGGGGGGGGGGGGGGGGGGGGGGGGGGGGGGGGGGGGGGGGGGGGGGGGGGGGGGGGGGGGGGGGGGGGGGGGGGGGGGGGGGGGGGGGGGGGGGGGGGGGGGGGGGGGGGGGGGGGGGGGGGGGGGGGGGGGGGGGGGGGGGGGGGGGGGGGGGGGGGGGGGGGGGGGGGGGGGGGGGGGGGGGGGGGGGGGGGGGGGGGGGGGGGGGGGGGGGGGGGGGGGGGGGGGGGGGGGGGGGGGGGGGGGGGGGGGGGGGGGGGGGGGGGGGGGGGGGGGGGGGGGGGGGGGGGGGGGGGGGGGGGGGGGGGGGGGGGGGGGGGGGGGGGGGGGGGGGGGGGGGGGGGGGGGGGGGGGGGGGGGGGGGGGGGGGGGGGGGGGGGGGGGGGGGGGGGGGGGGGGGGGGGGGGGGGGGGGGGGGGGGGGGGGGGGGGGGGGGGGGGGGGGGGGGGGGGGGGGGGGGGGGGGGGGGGGGGGGGGGGGGGGGGGGGGGGGGGGGGGGGGGGGGGGGGGGGGGGGGGGGGGGGGGGGGGGGGGGGGGGGGGGGGGGGGGGGGGGGGGGGGGGGGGGGGGGGGGGGGGGGGGGGGGGGGGGGGGGGGGGGGGGGGGGGGGGGGGGGGGGGGGGGGGGGGGGGGGGGGGGGGGGGGGGGGGGGGGGGGGGGGGGGGGGGGGGGGGGGGGGGGGGGGGGGGGGGGGGGGGGGGGGGGGGGGGGGGGGGGGGGGGGGGGGGGGGGGGGGGGGGGGGGGGGGGGGGGGGGGGGGGGGGGGGGGGGGGGGGGGGGGGGGGGGGGGGGGGGGGGGGGGGGGGGGGGGGGGGGGGGGGGGGGGGGGGGGGGGGGGGGGGGGGGGGGGGGGGGGGGGGGGGGGGGGGGGGGGGGGGGGGGGGGGGGGGGGGGGGGGGGGGGGGGGGGGGGGGGGGGGGGGGGGGGGGGGGGGGGGGGGGGGGGGGGGGGGGGGGGGGGGGGGGGGGGGGGGGGGGGGGGGGGGGGGGGGGGGGGGGGGGGGGGGGGGGGGGGGGGGGGGGGGGGGGGGGGGGGGGGGGGGGGGGGGGGGGCGGTGCCGGACGTTGGCTGGCAGCAAGTAGGACGCGTGGATGACGGTGCTCCCGTCGTCGGCCGCCAACTTGGCCACCGCTTGTGTGGTCACGTCCGCGTCCGGCTACGCCGTTATTGCGTCGCGAGAGGTGACTTGATTGAGTGCGGCGACCTCGAGCTTCATCCCCGAAGACAAGCTCTCCCGCAGAGCATTCGCACTTGCGGTCATGGCGGATGTGGTGCCAGGTAGGAGGACGATGCGCTATGGTGTGGAGGTTAGCTGGGCGTTGCCGCTTTAAGTAGCGCATTCCGGTGAGGCCAAGCGGCCGGGTGTGTCATTAAGTCGACGGAGTTGGTTCCTCGGGCACCGAGCCTCTTAACGACGACATACGAACGGACGGCATGAATGCGGGCAGCTGGCGCCGGCTAGGAACGCACCGCGCGACGACGCGAGGGACGAGGGTTTTGGTGTGCCAGGGTAGTCAGCTGCGGTCGTGGCAACGTTGGAGATGCCCTTTGCTCACATGCGATCCCTGCATGTCATTGAAAAAGAAAGACGACCCGGCATGGTCTCAGGTCCAGAGGATGCAGTTGGCCACGCTACACCACTCCGCGGACGCGTCGCGGCGCCCCGTGCATCCTCGACGAGTCGGGTGTTGGGGTGTGTTTGGATTGTGGCCAAAGTGCACCTTACCAAAATTTTGGTCATGACCCAAAGATTGGTCTTTGTTTGGATGGTTGCCATTTCTTTGGCATGCCAATGAACTCTAGCCAACTCTAGTTCATTTTTCTTGCCAATGTCGGCCAAATCATGGGCAACCAATACCTCAACCAAAATGTTGGCTACCCAATGCTTTGATGGGGCAACCTTGGGCACAAACCAAACATACCGTTGGTCCTGCCACAGCAGTAACGCCACCCTCAACACACTGAAACCGACCGTGTCTAACGACGATATGAGCGTGTCGCTCACCGCGGTCGCCGTGTCCAGAGGTGGTGCTGGAGCTGCGCCCCGTTGTTGGCCCCAACGACCCACATGAACGGTTGTCGGTGGCGAGGAGGTCGTGGGCCAGCTCCTCCATTGGACTAGTCTGCGCTACGTCGTCCCGACGGGTGTGCCCCACATGTCGGTTTCCCTGTTTTCCCGGCCATATTCGAGCGTCAGTGCTTTGCGTTGCACATTAGGCCTTTCACTATGTAGGCCAAGCGAGACAACTTATTGTTTATTTGAGCCGTTCAAGTATAATCATGTGGCGTTTGCTTATTTCTCATTCCTCTCCAACCCTCTTCCCCATCGATCATGTCGCCCTCCAGTCGAGTCCATCCCCCTAGTCCTCTTTCAATAGATCTCCAGACCCCGAGATGAAATCGAGAGGGAACGAGTGGGGGCACGTGATACCTAAGGCGGATTCAAAATTTTGAACCGGTGATCATAGCATCCGCAAATCATATATAAAGGGTATTCAATGTCCGTTTCGTTTTTGAACATACAATATACTCCCCCTATCCTTTCTAGTTTACATATAAGTTTTATGTGTAGTCAAAGTATCTCTACTTTGATCAAAAAGGTATCAACACCCTTTCGTAGGTTCCCGTGGGGGGGGGGGGGGGGGGGGGGGGGGGGGGGGGGGGGGGGGGGGGGGGGGGGGGGGGGGGGGGGGGGGGGGGGGGGGGGGGGGGGGGGGGGGGGGGGGGGGGGGGGGGGGGGGGGGGGGGGGGGGGGGGGGGGGGGGGGGGGGGGGGGGGGGGGGGGGGGGGGGGGGGGGGGGGGGGGGGGGGGGGGGGGGGGGGGGGGGGGGGGGGGGGGGGGGGGGGGGGGGGGGGGGGGGGGGGGGGGGGGGGGGGGGGGGGGGGGGGGGGGGGGGGGGGGGGGGGGGGGGGGGGGGGGGGGGGGGGGGGGGGGGGGGGGGGGGGGGGGGGGGGGGGGGGGGGGGGGGGGGGGGGGGGGGGGGGGGGGGGGGGGGGGGGGGGGGGGGGGGGGGGGGGGGGGGGGGGGGGGGGGGGGGGGGGGGGGGGGGGGGGGGGGGGGGGGGGGGGGGGGGGGGGGGGGGGGGGGGGGGGGGGGGGGGGGGGGGGGGGGGGGGGGGGGGGGGGGGGGGGGGGGGGGGGGGGGGGGGGGGGGGGGGGGGGGGGGGGGGGGGGGGGGGGGGGGGGGGGGGGGGGGGGGGGGGGGGGGGGGGGGGGGGGGGGGGGGGGGGGGGGGGGGGGGGGGGGGGGGGGGGGGGGGGGGGGGGGGGGGGGGGGGGGGGGGGGGGGGGGGGGGGGGGGGGGGGGGGGGGGGGGGGGGGGGGGGGGGGGGGGGGGGGGGGGGGGGGGGGGGGGGGGGGGGGGGGGGGGGGGGGGGGGGGGGGGGGGGGGGGGGGGGGGGGGGGGGGGGGGGGGGGGGGGGGGGGGGGGGGGGGGGGGGGGGGGGGGGGGGGGGGGGGGGGGGGGGGGGGGGGGGGGGGGGGGGGGGGGGGGGGGGGGGGGGGGGGGGGGGGGGGGGGGGGGGGGGGGGGGGGGGGGGGGGGGGGGGGGGGGGGGGGGGGGGGGGGGGGGGGGGGGGGGGGGGGGGGGGGGGGGGGGGGGGGGGGGGGGGGGGGGGGGGGGGGGGGGGGGGGGGGGGGGGGGGGGGGGGGGGGGGGGGGGGGGGGGGGGGGGGGGGGGGGGGGGGGGGGGGGGGGGGGGGGGGGGGGGGGGGGGGGGGGGGGGGGGGGGGGGGGGGGGGGGGGGGGGGGGGGGGGGGGGGGGGGGGGGGGGGGGGGGGGGGGGGGGGGGGGGGGGGGGGGGGGGGGGGGGGGGGGGGGGGGGGGGGGGGGGGGGGGGGGGGGGGGGGGGGGGGGGGGGGGGGGGGGGGGGGGGGGGGGGGGGGGGGGGGGGGGGGGGGGGGGGGGGGGGGGGGGGGGGGGGGGGGGGGGGGGGGGGGGGGGGGGGGGGGGGGGGGGGGGGGGGGGGGGGGGGGGGGGGGGGGGGGGGGGGGGGGGGGGGGGGGGGGGGGGGGGGGGGGGGGGGGGGGGGGGGGGGGGGGGGGGGGGGGGGGGGGGGGGGGGGGGGGGGGGGGGGGGGGGGGGGGGGGGGGGGGGGGGGGGGGGGGGGGGGGGGGGGGGGGGGGGGGGGGGGGGGGGGGGGGGGGGGGGGGGGGGGGGGGGGGGGGGGGGGGGGGGGGGGGGGGGGGGGGGGGGGGGGGGGGGGGGGGGGGGGGGGGGGGGGGGGGGGGGGGGGGGGGGGGGGGGGGGGGGGGGGGGGGGGGGGGGGGGGGGGGGGGGGGGGGGGGGGGGGGGGGGGGGGGGGGGGGGGGGGGGGGGGGGGGGGGGGGGGGGGGGGGGGGGGGGGGGGGGGGGGGGGGGGGGGGGGGGGGGGGGGGGGGGGGGGGGGGGGGGGGGGGGGGGGGGGGGGGGGGGGGGGGGGGGGGGGGGGGGGGGGGGGGGGGGGGGGGGGGGGGGGGGGGGGGGGGGGGGGGGGGGGGGGGGGGGGGGGGGGGGGGGGGGGGGGGGGGGGGGGGGGGGGGGGGGGGGGGGGGGGGGGGGGGGGGGGGGGGGGGGGGGGGGGGGGGGGGGGGGGGGGGGGGGGGGGGGGGGGGGGGGGGGGGGGGGGGGGGGGGGGGGGGGGGGGGGGGGGGGGGGGGGGGGGGGGGGGGGGGGGGGGGGGGGGGGGGGGGGGGGGGGGGGGGGGGGGGGGGGGGGGGGGGGGGGGGGGGGGGGGGGGGGGGGGGGGGGGGGGGGGGGGGGGGGGGGGGGGGGGGGGGGGGGGGGGGGGGGGGGGGGGGGGGGGGGGGGGGGGGGGGGGGGGGGGGGGGGGGGGGGGGGGGGGGGGGGGGGGGGGGGGGGGGGGGGGGGGGGGGGGGGGGGGGGGGGGGGGGGGGGGGGGGGGGGGGGGGGGGGGGGGGGGGGGGGGGGGGGGGGGGGGGGGGGGGGGGGGGGGGGGGGGGGGGGGGGGGGGGGGGGGGGGGGGGGGGGGGGGGGGGGGGGGGGGGGGGGGGGGGGGGGGGGGGGGGGGGGGGGGGGGGGGGGGGGGGGGGGGGGGGGGGGGGGGGGGGGGGGGGGGGGGGGGGGGGGGGGGGGGGGGGGGGGGGGGGGGGGGGGGGGGGGGGGGGGGGGGGGGGGGGGGGGGGGGGGGGGGGGGGGGGGGGGGGGGGGGGGGGGGGGGGGGGGGGGGGGGGGGGGGGGGGGGGGGGGGGGGGGGGGGGGGGGGGGGGGGGGGGGGGGGGGGGGGGGGGGGGGGGGGGGGGGGGGGGGGGGGGGGGGGGGGGGGGGGGGGGGGGGGGGGGGGGGGGGGGGGGGGGGGGGGGGGGGGGGGGGGGGGGGGGGGGGGGGGGGGGGGGGGGGGGGGGGGGGGGGGGGGGGGGGGGGGGGGGGGGGGGGGGGGGGGGGGGGGGGGGGGGGGGGGGGGGGGGGGGGGGGGGGGGGGGGGGGGGGGGGGGGGGGGGGGGGGGGGGGGGGGGGGGGGGGGGGGGGGGGGGGGGGGGGGGGGGGGGGGGGGGGGGGGGGGGGGGGGGGGGGGGGGGGGGGGGGGGGGGGGGGGGGGGGGGGGGGGGGGGGGGGGGGGGGGGGGGGGGGGGGGGGGGGGGGGGGGGGGGGGGGGGGGGGGGGGGGGGGGGGGGGGGGGGGGGGGGGGGGGGGGGGGGGGGGGGGGGGGGGGGGGGGGGGGGGGGGGGGGGGGGGGGGGGGGGGGGGGGGGGGGGGGGGGGGGGGGGGGGGGGGGGGGGGGGGGGGGGGGGGGGGGGGGGGGGGGGGGGGGGGGGGGGGGGGGGGGGGGGGGGGGGGGGGGGGGGGGGGGGGGGGGGGGGGGGGGGGGGGGGGGGGGGGGGGGGGGGGGGGGGGGGGGGGGGGGGGGGGGGGGGGGGGGGGGGGGGGGGGGGGGGGGGGGGGGGGGGGGGGGGGGGGGGGGGGGGGGGGGGGGGGGGGGGGGGGGGGGGGGGGGGGGGGGGGGGGGGGGGGGGGGGGGGGGGGGGGGGGGGGGGGGGGGGGGGGGGGGGGGGGGGGGGGGGGGGGGGGGGGGGGGGGGGGGGGGGGGGGGGGGGGGGGGGGGGGGGGGGGGGGGGGGGGGGGGGGGGGGGGGGGGGGGGGGGGGGGGGGGGGGGGGGGGGGGGGGGGGGGGGGGGGGGGGGGGGGGGGGGGGGGGGGGGGGGGGGGGGGGGGGGGGGGGGGGGGGGGGGGGGGGGGGGGGGGGGGGGGGGGGGGGGGGGGGGGGGGGGGGGGGGGGGGGGGGGGGGGGGGGGGGGGGGGGGGGGGGGGGGGGGGGGGGGGGGGGGGGGGGGGGGGGGGGGGGGGGGGGGGGGGGGGGGGGGGGGGGGGGGGGGGGGGGGGGGGGGGGGGGGGGGGGGGGGGGGGGGGGGGGGGGGGGGGGGGGGGGGGGGGGGGGGGGGGGGGGGGGGGGGGGGGGGGGGGGGGGGGGGGGGGGGGGGGGGGGGGGGGGGGGGGGGGGGGGGGGGGGGGGGGGGGGGGGGGGGGGGGGGGGGGGGGGGGGGGGGGGGGGGGGGGGGGGGGGGGGGGGGGGGGGGGGGGGGGGGGGGGGGGGGGGGGGGGGGGGGGGGGGGGGGGGGGGGGGGGGGGGGGGGGGGGGGGGGGGGGGGGGGGGGGGGGGGGGGGGGGGGGGGGGGGGGGGGGGGGGGGGGGGGGGGGGGGGGGGGGGGGGGGGGGGGGGGGGGGGGGGGGGGGGGGGGGGGGGGGGGGGGGGGGGCGCCGGCGTAGTAATGAGCAATGAGGCATCAAATCACAAAGCTGCACCTTTCCCGCAGTTAAGTTGGAGGGACGAAGTAATAATGCTCAAAAAAGAAGTTGGAGGGACGAAGCAACCATCATTTCACTCGTTGCTGAATCCGCTTCTCCCTCATCTTCTTCAAGTTAACCACGTGTTGCTTCTGCCGTTGTTTGTGGGAAGCGGATCGGCTTGGTAAAGCACTGACACATGGGACCGCATGTTAGCAAACCGCCAGGACAACGTCCTCTAAAAATAAGAAACCTCCCCCGCCATCCACGTGGCAAAATCACCTCCTTTTTACTAATCTTGATTCTATAATTTTTTAGATCAATATAATTGAAATTTGTATAGATAGCACACAGGAGCAAAACCAAGTGGTACGGTTAAGGGCATCCACAATGTGTAGCCGAATGTGAAAATAGCTTTTGGCATCGTGGGAACCATTGTGGACGGTGTTGCCAAAGCCAAAAGGATGGAACCGAAGCTCCCTGATTGATTGATTGAAGGAATAGAAAAATGCAACGTCTCTCCTCTTTCTCCCATGCTTGGACGCATGTACAGTATAGAGCACAGAGTCTACTCCCCTGTCCCTTCTATCACAAATCACAAAGCAGTGAGGCGTCAAATCACAAAGCACGGACAAAGCAACCATCATTTCACTCTTCGCTGACTCCGCTTCTCCATCGTCTTCTTCGAGAAACCGTCTCACCGCACTAAGCTGGACGGACGACGCTATTGTGTACGAGTAGTACTAGTACATTTATGTGTCCTTTGGTTCAACGGACTTCCTGGATGCAAATAAGGCGGTTGTCTCGGCTTGCAGGCAGCACTTGCGAACGACTTACCGTGGTCTCCCTCAATGGTGTTCTCCGTCGAACGCACTTCACCAAACCACAATGTTCGAGATATCGTCGATGTCACCGCAATGGGGAAGGAAGTCAAATATAGTTACTACCTCCATTTTTTTTGTACACAAGGCCAGTATATCGAAATTACAATTTGCAAAAGGCCACTAACACTAATCGAGGCAAAATTGATGGGGTTTGCCTCGTACTAGCAACCAAGGACATTAATATCCCCTGCATGCATGCGGAAGTGAGAAGGTTGGTTTGCATGGCGCTGCATTAATCAAGCGATGAGGAGTGAGATGGTTAGCTCTTTGGGCTTTGGAGAAAAAAATACGCATTAATTGACACGTGAAACGAGGATTTGTATCGATTAATCCTGCGAAGGAAAACCCCGCCTTTCTTTTTTAACACTAGTACTCCTAGTACGTAGTACGTACTTATCCTGTTTGGGTCTAGGCCTTGCATTGCCATACTTCGCCACACATTTTTGCCAAGCTTGCCTAAAGTTTTCAAAATGAAAAGGAGGTACACTTGCGCACGGCTGTCGCGGTCGCACCGCACCCTCACACGGTCGCTCCTGCACGCCGCGGTCGCACCGCACCCTCACACAGTCGCTCCTGCACGCCGCAAACCCAACCAAGGGAACGCACCCTCACTGACACGTGCTATCGCATGTGAACAAACCAAACTCAGCCATCCTACCGCTGACACATAATTTTCGTTCATAGAGTATGTTTATCCAACCGCATGTTGGGGAGTATCCGTACGGCCCGTGCGGTGGTCTGTTGGGAAGAAGAAGAGGTGAGGAAGAAGGGTTAGGAGACGTAGGATATTCATCCAACCGCCTGAAATGGTAGACTGACCCAAGTGAGGCGACCTCCATAACAATATATGTTTTTACACAGCAAAAGATCCATAAAAACAACAACATAAAGAAAAACTATCACTGCTCCCGGAACGAGACGGCCTCGTCGTCTTTGGCTGCCGGCGCTAACCAGCCGTAGCTGCCGATGTGTGTCTCCGCACCATGGTTGTCCTCGGCCTCCAGCTACTCGTTCACGCGGAGCGTGCGGGCGCTCTGCACGGACGAGAGCACCGCCCGGTTCAAGTCGAGCACGTCCGGTTCCGCCTGCGGGAGGGCCTCGATGGCAGCGGCATCAACGCACTCCGCGTCGAGTCGAGCCTCCGCCGCCTGGTTCAAGTCCAGGACGTCCGATTCCGCCTGCAGGAGGGCCTCGATGAGAGCGGCATCCGCACGCTCCGCGTCAAGTTGAGCCTCTGCCGCCCGGTTCAAGTCCAGGACGTCCGGTTCCGCCTGCAGGAGGGCCTCGATGGCAGCGGCATCCGCGCGCTCCGCCTCAAGTTGAGCCTCCGCCGCCCGGTTCACATCCACGACATCCGGTTCCGCCTGCAGGAGAGCCTCGATGGCAGCGGCATGCGCGCGCTCCGCGTCGAGCTGAGCCTCTGCCCTCCGGTCCTCCTTTAGTATCACCAGGTTGAACCGCTGGTCCGCCTGCACCATGGGGGACTCGAACGCCGGCACGAAGTCGACGTCCATCGTCTCATACCCATCGGGGGCCTTCTGCGCCGCGACCTCCTCCATGAACATTGGATCGGCTTCCTCCTCCTCGTAGCTTGGCTCCAGAGAACTCAGGGATTGGCCCACCGCAAAGCGAGCTTGGGAACGGAGGTCTGTGGCGCCGACCGCCGCCGCGATTTCTGCGCGGCGCTCCGGCGTCAGCATCTTGTAGTACGTGATCTTGCGGCGCACCATGGCTTTCCGGGGAACTCGGGGACGCTTGATGCGGGCTAGGGGATCGAAAGGTGGGGGAAGGGGCTGGAGATTAGGTGTGGTTTTAGGGCAGTGGCTGGCGTAGGCCGAGCAGCGAAGGTTCTGGTGTGAATAGTGGTTCCGGTGACGACCGGTCAATCGGTTTTGACTGTACATCGCTCTTGTCGCGTTCGCGTTGCAGCCCGGCATGCTGGACCCTCCACGTCGCTCACCGAATGGAACGCGCTTCGTCTTGCGTTTTCGCTCGCTTGTGGGACCGCAGTTGAGAGCAAACCGACGTCCCTCCCCCTCCCCCGCCCGCTCATTTATACTACCACTCCCTCCGTTTTATGCGGAGTAAATAAAAACAGAGGGAGTATACGGATGAGGATCCCCTGACGTGGCCGAACCCATTGAGTAACTGACATGCGG
>JAAAWM010008325.1:0-13388 GCA_036873465.1 Thinopyrum obtusiflorum
AATATAAAAGTGTATAATAAAGCCCATTAAACATCCAAAACAGAATATATATTAGCATGGAACAATCAAAAATTATAGATACGTTGGAGACGTATCAAGCATCCCCAAGCTTAATTCCTGCTCGTCCTCGAGTAGGTAAATGATAAAAACAGAATTTTTGATGTGGAATGCTACTTGGCATAATTTTCAATGTAATTTTCTTATTTGTGACATGAATGTTCAGATCCGAAATATTCAAGATAAAAGTTTAATATTGACATAAAAATAATAATACTTCAAGCATACTAACAAAGCAATCATGTCTTCTCAAAATAACATGGCCAAAGAAAGTTATCCCTACAAAATCATATAGTCTGGCTATGCTCTATCTTCACCACACAAAATATTTAAATCATGCACAACCCCGATGACAAGCCAAGCAATTGTTTCATACTTTTGGTGTTCTCAAACTTTTTCAATCTTCACGCAATACATGAGCGTGAGCCATTGATATAGCACTATAGGTGGAATAGAATGGTGGTTGTGGAGAAGACAAAAAGGAGAAGATAGTCTCACATCAACTAGGCGTATCAACGGGCTATGGAGATGCCCATTAATAGATGTCAATGTGAGTGAGTAGGGATTGCCATGCAAATGATGCACTAGAGCTATAAGTGTATGAAAGCTCAACAAATGAAACTAAGTGGGTGTGCATCCAACTCGCTTGCTCACGAAGACCTAGGGCAATTTGAGGAAGCCCATCATTGGAATATGCAAGCCAAGTTATATAATGAAAAATTCCCACTAGTATATGAAAGTGATAACATAGGAGACTCTCTATCATGAAGACCGTGGTGCTACTTTGAAGCACAAGTGTGGTAAAACGATAGTAACATTGCCCCTTCTCTCCTTTTCTCTCATTTTTTTTGTTGGGCCTTTTTTTATGGCCTCTTTTTTTTTAGTCCGGAGTCTCATCCCGACTTATGGGGGAATCATAGTCTCCATCATCCTTTCGGGGGGGGGGGGGGGGGGGGGGGGGGGGGGGGGGGGGGGGGGGGGGGGGGGGGGGGGGGGGGGGGGGGGGGGGGGGGGGGGGGGGGGGGGGGGGGGGGGGGGGGGGGGGGGGGGGGGGGGGGGGGGGGGGGGGGGGGGGGGGGGGGGGGGGGGGGGGGGGGGGGGGGGGGGGGGGGGGGGGGGGGGGGGGGGGGGGGGGGGGGGGGGGGGGGGGGGGGGGGGGGGGGGGGGGGGGGGGGGGGGGGGGGGGGGGGGGGGGGGGGGGGGGGGGGGGGGGGGGGGGGGGGGGGGGGGGGGGGGGGGGGGGGGGGGGGGGGGGGGGGGGGGGGGGGGGGGGGGGGGGGGGGGGGGGGGGGGGGGGGGGGGGGGGGGGGGGGGGGGGGGGGGGGGGGGGGGGGGGGGGGGGGGGGGGGGGGGGGGGGGGGGGGGGGGGGGGGGGGGGGGGGGGGGGGGGGGGGGGGGGGGGGGGGGGGGGGGGGGGGGGGGGGGGGGGGGGGGGGGGGGGGGGGGGGGGGGGGGGGGGGGGGGGGGGGGATATTGGTCCCCCTTCAATCCCGTATGCATCAATTTCTATGCTAGGTTGAAGGTTCTATCACTCTTGCCCTCCAATACATAGTCCCATCAACATACAACTAACCCTATGGTGTGATCCACGAATGCTCTTATGATGGGCACCAAAGGACAGCAACATAACCACAAGAAATTAAACCAATCATAGCAATTCACCAATTTCCGTTAGGACAACGAAAATCTACTCAGACATCATAGGATGGCAACACATCATTGGATAATAATATGAAGCATAAAGCACCATGTCCAAGTAGAGGGTACAGCGGGTTGCGGAAGAGTGGACCGCTGTAGATAGATGGAGGAAGGTGATGAAGATGTTGGTGAAGATGACGGAGGTGTTGGTGTAGATCGCCGTCGCACGATGATGGCCCCGGTGGCACTCCGGCGCCACCGGAAGCGAGAGGGAGAGAGCCCCCCTTCTTCTTCTTATTCTTATTCTTCCTTGACCTTCTCCCTAGATGGGAGAAGGGTTTCCCCTCTGGTCCATGGCCTCCATGGCAGCGGAGGGGCGAGAGCCCCTCCGAGATTGGATCTGTCTCTCTGTCTCTCTTTGTTTCTGCGTTCCGGACTCTGGCCTTTTACTGTTTCTTATATTCCCGGAGATCCGTAACTCCGATTGGGCTGAAATTTGAACACAATTTTTATCCGGATATTGGCTTTCTTGTGGCGAAAGAAGGGCACCAACTGCCTTACGGAGTGGCCACGAGGGCCCAGGGCGCGCCTGACCCCCTGGGGCGCGCCCCTCACCCTCGTGGGCCCCTCGAGCATTGTCTCGCGTTGATTCCACTTCCCAAAATTCACATATATTTAAAAAAAAATCTCCGTAAGTTTTTATCCCGTTTGGACTCCATTTGATATGGATTTTCTGCGAAACAAAGAACATGCAACAAACAAGAACTGGCACTGGGCACTGGATCAATATGTTAGTCCCAAAAATAGTATAAAAAGTTGCCAAAAGTATGTAAGAGTTGTAGAATATTGGCATGGAACAATCAAAAATTATAGATACGATGGAGACGTATCCGCATCCCCAAGCTTAATTCCTGCTCGTCCTCGAGTAGGTAAATGATAAAAAAGATAATTTTTTATGTGGAATGCTACCTAGCATAATCTTGATCATGTAATCTAATCATGGCATGAATATTAAGACACGAGTGATTCAAAGCAATAGTCTATCATTTGATATTAGGACAATAATACTTCAAGCATACTAATAAAGCAATCATGTCTTTTCAAAATAACATGGCCAAAGAAAGTTATCCCTACAAAATCATATGGTCTGGCTATGCTCCATCTTCACCACACAAAATATTCAAATCATGCACAACCCCGATGACAGGCCAAGCAATTGTTTCATACTTTTGACATTCTCAAACCTTTTCAACTTTCACGGGGGGGGGGGGGGGGGGGGGGGGGGGGGGGGGGGGGGGGGGGGGGGGGGGGGGGGGGGGGGGGGGGGGGGGGGGGGGGGGGGGGGGGGGGGGGGGGGGGGGGGGGGGGGGGGGGGGGGGGGGGGGGGGGGGGGGGGGGGGGGGGGGGGGGGGGGGGGGGGGGGGGGGGGGGGGGGGGGGGGGGGGGGGGGGGGGGGGGGGGGGGGGGGGGGGGGGGGGGGGGGGGGGGGGGGGGGGGGGGGGGGGGGGGGGGGGGGGGGGGGGGGGGGGGGGGGGGGGGGGGGGGGGGGGGGGGGGGGGGGGGGGGGGGGGGGGGGGGGGGGGGGGGGGGGGGGGGGGGGGGGGGGGGGGGGGGGGGGGGGGGGGGGGGGGGGGGGGGGGGGGGGGGGGGGGGGGGGGGGGGGGGGGGGGGGGGGGGGGGGGGGGGGGGGGGGGGGGGGGGGGGGGGGGGGGGGGGGGGGGGGGGGGGGGGGGGGGGGGGGGGGGGGGGGGGGGGGGGGGGGGGGGGGGGGGGGGGGGGGGGGGGGGGGGGGGGGGGGGGGGGGGGGGGGGGGGGGGGGGGGGGGGGGGGGGGGGGGGGGGGGGGGGGGGGGGGGGGGGGGGGGGGGGGGGGGGGGGGGGGGGGGGGGGGGGGGGGGGGGGGGGGGGGGGGGGGGGGGGGGGGGGGGGGGGGGGGGGGGGGGGGGGGGGGGGGGGGGGGGGGGGGGGGGGGGGGGGGGGGGGGGGGGGGGGGGGGGGGGGGGGGGGGGGGGGGGGGGGGGGGGGGGGGGGGGGGGGGGGGGGGGGGGGGGGGGGGGGGGGGGGGGGGGGGGGGGGGGGGGGGGGGGGGGGGGGGGGGGGGGGGGGGGGGGGGGGGGGGGGGGGGGGGGGGGGGGGGGGGGGGGGGGGGGGGGGGGGGGGGGGGGGGGGGGGGGGGGGGGGGGGGGGGGGGGGGGGGGGGGGGGGGGGGGGGGGGGGGGGGGGGGGGGGGGGGGGGGGGGGGGGGGGGGGGGGGGGGGGGGGGGGGGGGGGGGGGGGGGGGGGGGGGGGGGGGGGGGGGGGGGGGGGGGGGGGGGGGGGGGGGGGGGGGGGGGGGGGGGGGGGGGGGGGGGGGGGGGGGGGGGGGGGGGGGGGGGGGGGGGGGGGGGGGGGGGGGGGGGGGGGGGGGGGGGGGGGGGGGGGGGGGGGGGGGGGGGGGGGGGGGGGGGGGGGGGGGGGGGGGGGGGGGGGGGGGGGGGGGGGGGGGGGGGGGGGGGGGGGGGGGGGGGGGGGGGGGGGGGGGGGGGGGGGGGGGGGGGGGGGGGGGGGGGGGGGGGGGGGGGGGGGGGGGGGGGGGGGGGGGGGGGGGGGGGGGGGGGGGGGGGGGGGGGGGGGGGGGGGGGGGGGGGGGGGGGGGGGGGGGGGGGGGGGGGGGGGGGGGGGGGGGGGGGGGGGGGGGGGGGGGGGGGGGGGGGGGGGGGGGGGGGGGGGGGGGGGGGGGGGGGGGGGGGGGGGGGGGGGGTACGTCTCCAACGTATCTATAATTTTTGATTGTTCCATGCTATTATATTATCTATTTTTGATGTTTTATATGCATTATTATGCTATTTTATATTATTTTTAGGAGTAACTTATTAACCTAGAGCCCAGTGCCAGTTTCTGTTTTTTCCTTGTTTTTGAGTTTCGCAGAAAAGGAATACCAAACGGAGTCCAAACGGAATGAAACTTCATGATGATTTTTCTTGGACCAGAAGACACCCAGGGGACTTGGAGTCCAAGCCAGTAGAGCCACGAGGTGGCGGCAAGGGTGGAGGGCTTGCCCTAGGGGGAGGGGGCGCCCCCTACCTTGTGGGCCCCTCATGACCTTCCTGACCTAGCTCTTCGTCCTATATATTCACATATATTCCAAAACCCTCAGGGGAGTCCACGAAAATACTTTTCCACCACCGCAACCTTCTGTTCCCGTGAGATCCCATCTTGGGGCCTTTTCCGGCATCCTGCCGGAGGGGGATTCGATCACGGAGGGCATCTACATCAACTCTATTACCCTTCCGATGAAGTGTGAGTAGTTTACCACAGACCTACCGGTCCATAGCTAGTAGCTACATGGCTTCTTCTCTCTCTTTGATTCTCAATACCATGTTCTCCTCGATGTTCTTGGGGGGGGGGGGGGGGGGGGGGGGGGGGGGGGGGGGGGGGGGGGGGGGGGGGGGGGGGGGGGGGGGGGGGGGGGGGGGGGGGGGGGGGGGGGGGGGGGGGGGGGGGGGGGGGGGGGGGGGGGGGGGGGGGGGGGGGGGGGGGGGGGGGGGGGGGGGGGGGGGGGGGGGGGGGGGGGGGGGGGGGGGGGGGGGGGGGGGGGGGGGGGGGGGGGGGGGGGGGGGGGGGGGGGGGGGGGGGGGGGGGGGGGGGGGGGGGGGGGGGGGGGGGGGGGGGGGGGGGGGGGGGGGGGGGGGGGGGGGGGGGGGGGGGGGGGGGGGGGGGGGGGGGGGGGGGGGGGGGGGGGGGGGGGGGGGGGGGGGGGGGGGGGGGGGGGGGGGGGGGGGGGGGGGGGGGGGGGGGGGGGGGGGGGGGGGGGGGGGGGGGGGGGGGGGGGGGGGGGGGGGGGGGGGGGGGGGGGGGGGGGGGGGGGGGGGGGGGGGGGGGGGGGGGGGGGGGGGGGGGGGGGGGGGGGGGGGGGGGGGGGGGGGGGGGGGGGGGGGGGGGGGGGGGGGGGGGGGGGGGGGGGGGGGGGGGGGGGGGGGGGGGGGGGGGGGGGGGGGGGGGGGGGGGGGGGGGGGGGGGGGGGGGGGGGGGGGGGGGGGGGGGGGGGGGGGGGGGGGGGGGGGGGGGGGGGGGGGGGGGGGGGGGGGGGGGGGGGGGGGGGGGGGGGGGGGGGGGGGGGGGGGGGGGGGGGGGGGGGGGGGGGGGGGGGGGGGGGGGGGGGGGGGGGGGGGGGGGGGGGGGGGGGGGGGGGGGGGGGGGGGGGGGGGGGGGGGGGGGGGGGGGGGGGGGGGGGGGGGGGGGGGGGGGGGGGGGGGGGGGGGGGGGGGGGGGGGGGGGGGGGGGGGGGGGGGGGGGGGGGGGGGGGGGGGGGGGGGGGGGGGGGGGGGGGGGGGGGGGGGGGGGGGGGGGGGGGGGGGGGGGGGGGGGGGGGGGGGGGGGGGGGGGGGGGGGGGGGGGGGGGGGGGGGGGGGGGGGGGGGGGGGGGGGGGGGGGGGGGGGGGGGGGGGGGAAGCTTAAACCCTAGTTTATGCGTTGCTTCGTAACGGGCTGATTTGGATCCACATGTTTCATGCTATGGTTAGGTTTACCTTAATACTTTTGTTGTAGTTGCGGATGCTTGCAATAGAGGTTAATCATAAGTGGGATGCTTGTTCAAGTAAGAACAGCACCCAAGCACCGGTCCACCCACATATCAAATTATCAAAGTATCGAACGCAAATCATATGAACGTGATGAAAACTAGCTTGACGATATTCCCATGTGTCCTCGGGAGCGATTTTCCTATTATAAGAGTTTGTCCCGGCTTGTCCTTTGCTACAAAAGGATTGGGCCACCTTGCTGCACTTTACTTACTTTTGTTACTTGTTGCTCGTTACAATCTATCTTATCACAAAACTATCTGTTACTACTTGTTTCAGTACTTGCAGAGAATACCTTACTGAAAACCGCTTATCATTTCCTTCTGCTCCTCGTTGGGTTGGACACTCTTACTTATCGAAAGGACTACGATAGATCCCCTATACTTGTGGGTCATCAGCCATGAGGTAGGGGGCGCGCATGCCCCCCAGGCGCGCCCTCCACCCTCGTGGGCTGCCTGTTGCTCCACTGACATACTTCTTCCTCCTATATATACCCACGTACCCCCAAACAATCAGAGACAGAGCCAAAACCCTAATGGGGGGGGGGGGGGGGGGGGGGGGATCAGAGGTGTATTAATATGTATAAAGGATCTGAACATATGATCTTCCACCAAATAAACCAACTAGCATCAACTACAAGGAGTAATCAACACTACTAGCAACCTACTAGTACCAATCCCAGACTTGAAGACAAGAATTGGATACAAGAGATGAACTAGGGTTTTGAGAGGAGATGGTTCTGGTGAAGATGTTGATGGAGATTGCCCTCTCCCGATGAGAGGAGCATTGGTGATGATGATGATGGCGGTGATTTCCCCCTCCCGGAGGGAAGTGTCCCCGGCAGAACAACTCTGCTGGAGTCCTAGATTGGTTCCGCCAAGGTTCCGCCTCGTGGCAGCGGAGTTTCGTCCCGAAAGGTTGCTTATGATTTTTTCCTTGACGAAAGACCTCATATTAGCAGAAGGGGGGGGGGGGGGGGGGGGGGGGGGGGGGGGGGGGGGGGGGGGGGGGGGGGGGGGGGGGGGGGGGGGGGGGGCTTCGCTCAGTATTTTTTATTAATTCCAAAAACTGCTTCCGTGAAGTTTCAGGACTTTTGGAGCTGTGCAGAATAGGTCTCCAATATTTGCTCCTTTTCCAACCTAGAATTCCAGCTGCCGGCATTCTCCCTCTTCATGTAACCCTTGTAAAATAAGAGAGAAAAGGCATAAGTATTGTGACATAAAGTGTAATAACAGCCCATAATGCAATAAATATTGATATAAAAGCATGATGCAAAATGGACGTATCAGTAGGCGGATGTGGGCGACGTCAAAGTCGATGAGCTCGGTGCGGTAGTTGTCACGCTGGCTGAATGTGACAGGGAGGCGGACCTGCCCTATCGGGGCGGTGGAGCCATCGGTCACCCCGGAGAAGGGCTTAGTGGGCTGTAGCTAATCATATGGCACTTGGAGGCGGTCGAACGTCTCGACGGACAGGACATTGAGCCCTGCGCCGCCGTCGATGAGGGTCTTGGTGACTTGGACATTGCTGATGATGGGTGAGAAGAGCATTGGGAGGGCTCCAGCAGTTGTTGCGCACTTGAGCTGGTCTGATGAGCTGAAAGTGATAGCGCACTTGGACCACCTGAGCGGGCACGCGGCCTCGAGCCTGGGAAGGGCCGCGTTCACCTCGCGAGCGAACTGCTTGAAGATACGCTGAGAGGCTGGAGCCTGAGCGCCACCCAAGATGCAGGCGATGGCGCGCTGCTCCTGGAAGCCCCCAGCCCCTTCGTCCTGATGATGGTCGTCGTTCCTTCTTGGTGGAGGCGACAGCGGAGGGAGGCCGGCATTGCCCTGGGGGCAGTCCTCTCGAGGCTGATCCCTCCAGGCGCCTTCGCGAGGCTGGTCCTGCCAATGGTCCTCACGAGGCCGGTCGCGCCACTCCTGGCGGGGGCCGCGGTCATCACAGCGTCCTCGCTTTGTCCTCCTCCTCGGCCGTAGCCCCGGTCATTGCGCTCAGGGCGTCGACCGAAGCGCCCATCTCGGATGGCCCTGAGCTCCTGATAGTCGCTGGTGTTGTGGTTCTGAACGTTGTGGAAGGCGCAGAACGGGCGGCTGGCCTTGGATGACTCGGGGTGGTCGCTACCGCGCTTCATCTCCGGCTCTGCCGCGAGCACGGCAGCCCCCTTGCGCTTCACGTCCTTGGTCTTGGCCTTCTTGTCCTCCTGGTCGGCAGCTGGTAGCTCGAGGAGGGAAAGGCGCCCTTCCTCAGCCCTTGCGCACTTGGTTGCCATGTTGAACATCTCCAGGGCCGTGCATAGTTCCTCATGGATGGCGAGCTCCTCCTTCATCTTGACGTCGCGGACGCCATCGGAGAACGCAGAGATGATGGCCTTGTCCGTCACCTTGGGGATCTTGAGGCGGACGCTGTTGAAGCGATGGATGTACTTTTGCAGAGTTTTCCCTGGCTGCTGCTTGATGCGCCGCAGGTCGCCTGCGGCCGGCGGGCGATCGCGAGTGCCCTGGAAGTTGGCGAAGAAACGCTCGCGCATCTCGCCCCGGGAGGAGATCGACCCCGCGGGAAGGTTCAGGAGCCACGAGCGCGCGCCATCCTTGAGGGTCATGGGGAACCAATTCGCCATGACCTTCTCATCGCCGTTGGCCGCCTCGATGCTTAGCTCATAGAGCTGCAGGAACTCAGCAGGGTCGGGAGTGCCGTCGTAGCGCGGAGGCAGGTCGGGCTTGAACTTGCCAGGCCAGACGACGCAGCGTAGCTCGGGAGTGAAGGCACGGCAGCCTGCTGTGGTCACTGGAGCCCGCCGCGGTGGCGGGGCCTGGTCCTGGTATCCACGCGCCGCCGCCGCGGGCGGCACGCGGTCTTGACGCGGTGGCGCTGAGAGTGCGGGAGCGTTTCCTTGAGGCCGAGGGATTTCTTGGCAGCTTCCTTGTTCGCGCGCGGGTGCCCTGCGCGGTGGGTCGTGTCGCGGGGCTGCACGTCTTGGTGCAAGGACGGCGTCTTGACGCGGAGGTGGTGGAGGCGCTCCGTGAGCTACATCGCCCGCAGCTGGAGGTGGGCGAGGCAGTGAGAGGGACGGTGCAGGAGAGCCCCCAGCGGCGCTGACGAGCTCGACGATGCGGTCCAGCCAGTCGTCGTAGAGGTCGTCGACCGGGCGGTAACGCAGGAGCTCACGCGCCATGAGCAGTGCGGCATGCGCGTCCATCGGCGCGCGGCGAGCATGGGACGACGAGCCGGCCGGAGTCAGCGACGGGGTGGCGGTGCGTCCGTCTCGCCGCACGGAGGGGTGCAGCGAAGAAGCTTGCTGCTCGTTTTCGGCCGGGCCGGTGGCAACGTTGGCAGCAGGCGATGGAGAACGGTGGGGGGTCCACCAACGGGCGCCGTCTGAGCGACGCGAGCAGCAAGGGCGGCCCGGCGCTCAGCGCGGGCTCGGCGAGCGTCAGCCATGGATGCGGCGGAGTTGCGGTGTGTCGATTGACGGAAGAAAGGCTTCCGCGCACCCCTACCTGGCGCGCCAAATGTCGGATTACGGGTTCCGGCAAACCCTTGAGGTTCGAATACTGGGGTGCGCATGAAGATCTCTCTCTTCCTAGCTCGCTCTCGCAACGAACTCAAGGCCTAGCTCGCCGAACCCAAGGAACAAGAGACACGAGAGTTTATACTGGTTCGGGCCACCGTTGTGGTGTAATACCCTACTCCAGTGTGGTGTGGTGAATTGCCTTGGAGGCTGAGGATGAACTAGTACAAGGTCAGAACGGCCTCCTGAGGAGAGGTGTTCTTGAGCTCGGTGAGCTGGTGTGTGTGTGAAGGAGATCCGAATCATCCGTCCCCCACTACGGTGGTGGCTAGTCCTATTTATAGAGGCCCTGGTCCTCTTCCCAAATATTAGGCGGGAAGGGATCCCACAACGGCCAATTTTGAAGGGAGACAACTAGTACAAGTTATCCTGACAAAAGGTGGTCTTCGCCTGCAAAAGGCTCTGGTGGTGACGCCGCCGTGGGCTCCACGGTGACCTCCGTCCTGCCGTCCTGCTGGTCTTGGTCTCGTTGCACCGATATGGAAACATTTGCCTGATGCCTCGGGACTCCTCGTCTGTGCTTGCCTTTTTAGCACCAAAGGGGAAACTGGTACTCTGCGCCGGCTGGCGCCCGCCTAGCCTTGGTCGTCATGGCTCACGTCACGTGAACCTCGCGAGGTGCCCCTTGCATAGATATCTTCGCTCCTCGGGAGCCAGCCTAGCGAGGCCGCCCCTGAGGAAGTCTTGGTGTCGTCCGTCTCGCGAGGCTTGGCCCCTCGCGAGGGTCTTGAGTGGTTGCTGACGAAGATGGGTCGTACCAGGCCGTTGGTGGAGCCACGCCCAGGGCCGCAGGCAGGCAAGTCTGGGTACCCCCGTTCCCAGGACGCCGACAGAAGGCGTTGTTGCAATTTAATTATTTTTGTAACAAAGGTCTTGTTGCAGTATTATTTTGCAACAGAGGCGTTGTTGCACAAAGGAGAGATGGGGGGTTCACCACGTCACTGGAACACGTGGTGTGCAACCAAGGCGGCGGACGCAGGCTTGTTAATCCGCCAGCTGAACTACAGCGTTTCCCTATGAAAAATGTAAAACTTGTACAAAAATGTTTTAATGTATACCAAAAATGTACAGTGTGTATGAAAAAATAGTCATCAAAACATATATTGGAAAAAATGTTAATACTGTATTTGAAAATGTTAAACGTGTGTAATTTTTTTCTGGATATATACAAAAAGGTACAATGTGTAGGAAAACAATAGATATCAAAATATATATTTGAACAAATGTTAACAATGTATCTGAAAAATGTTAAATGTGTGTAAAAAATGTTTGAGATGTATAAAAAATATATAATGTGTATGAAAATAATAGACATCAAAATATATATTTCAACAAAACCATATATATTTGAAAGAAAAAAATGCTAATAATGTATTTGGAAGATGTTAAACCTGTATTCAAAAATATTTTTGACTTACATGAAAAATTTACAATGTGTAAGAAAAATATTCACATGTGTTGGATTAAAAGAAATATAAAAACAAAGAAAGAAAGAAAAAGAAAAGCGAAAAATCCGAGAAGTGAAAAAAGAAACAGAAGAATAATGAAGAAAAAAGAAAAACCGATGAAAATATATGAAAAAAACAAAATATAACGCAGAGAAAAAACATAGGATACTGGTGAGAAAATAAAAAACCAAAGAAGAAAAACAAAAAAAATGAAAGAATGAACAAACACATCAGCGATCAATAGAAGGAACGAACGCACAACCGAGAAAACCCGTTACTCGGCCGGCCCATCACCTAACCCACATATACATATATCAAAGACATAGTATATATCCACATATACATATACATTTACGAAACACATAGTATATGTCCACATATACATATACCAAACACATTGTATATGGATTAGTTCATATTGCGTGATTCACAATTAATTTCTATGCGATACAACATATACACTTGTATGTTGACCTTCTAGTGTATAATTCTCGAGTTTCATGTTGATCAACATTTATCTTCACTTCATATTCTCTCCGGTCCTTTTTACTCCGCGTATAAAATTTGTGTCAAGTCAAACTTTCCAAAACTTATATGCAGACTAAAAAGGATAGGAGGGAGTGCGATATATCGATCTCTTGAAACCGCAATGAACTTTTCGCTTCATTTCATTGGTCTAAGAGCTGGTCACCAATGACTCTTAGCTAGGGGTGAAGAAGCAGCTGTTATTCAAGCCAAATCATTAGGAAATTTACCACATACTCCCTCCGTAAAGAAATATAAGAGCGTTTCGGTCACTAAAATAGTGATCGAAATGCTCTTATATTTAGGAAGCTCAACCGAACTGAATCTTCCCTTTTCAGTGACAAGATCTGAACCATTTTACCTTTTTTGAAAGTTCATGTTAAATCCAGAGAGCTGGTCCCAAATTGCCAATCCATGGAGGAAGTATAGTTGAATTGAACACTTCTTCTTCCTAATCTTACATTCTTAAGAAGTTGATCCCCACTACTATGAATTCTCTCAACATGCAGCCCGTCCACATCATCATCTAGCCACGTCAGCGATTCTCCTATACATGCATGCATCCTGTAGGTAAGGTTTGTACTCCCTCCGTTCCAAAATATATGTCTTTTTAGAAATTCCAATAAGTGACTACATACAAAGCAAAATGTGTGAACTATACTCTAAAATATGTCTACATACATTCGTATGTTGTAGTCCATTTGAAATGTCTAAAATAACTTATATTTAGGAACGGAGGAAGTATTTGGCAATGGAGTGCATGCATGGCTATAATTGCCAAACACAAGCGTTGTGGTCCCAAATAATTAGCTGTAGTATGTCGTTTCACTTATGGCGTCCCATTACTATGTCGTTTCATCCTCTCACACATCCTCCACACAAAAAACCGATGAGGCAGTCAAGCGGCCGGCCGGCGGTTCATTACCATTCACCACTAACCAGACGGTGTTGCGTGTTTTATACAGTTGCCTCTCCACTTTCCTTCCCGTGTTCTCCCAGCTGCTGGTCATGCCAGTTTCTAGAACATCAGATGTTAACCCCTTAGCTTCCGCTTCGATAAGCGAGCTGCATCGGTGTGGTTAGAATTTGGAATGCTTTCAGATATTTGCTGCTCACGTATGGAGGCGCCCAAGTGAAGCAGCTGCCATAATTGCTTCCGTCAGCCGAAAGGCGCCCCTCATCTGTCGTACTACAACTGATTTGTTTGTTTTCTCCTTCCTTTGTTGAACTTAGGACTTGCAAAGTATATGCTTGCATTTTTAGGCGGAACTCTTGGTGTTGATGGAAATGGCTTCCGCCTGCCTTTCACATGTATGTCTTTCTCATATATGGCAGCTAAAACCTTTTTTTAAACACACTGCTAATTTATTTTCTCTCAGTCTGAGTGTTCTCTTCTCTATACTGAACCAGTATATTTTCGATATGGATTTAAGATTACCCTTTTTTAATGTTGCTAGCTCTAGGAATATATGGGCCAACTTTGCAGAGGTGATGAAGTCTGGCGGCTGTCTAATTAGTCCTTTTATGTAAATTTACAATCTTGCAACTAACTAGGTGATTTCTTTAATTCATATGTTGTTAGGCCACAGAC
>JAAAWM010008326.1:0-13398 GCA_036873465.1 Thinopyrum obtusiflorum
CTTATAAAAGATTATGATATGAAGTTGCACTATCATCCAGGCAAGGCCAATGTCGTAGCAGACGCTTTGAGCCGGAAGTGTTATGCCAATACCCTCGTAAGCGGAGGATTACCAAAGGAGTTAGTCGAAGATCTCAGGGAGCTTCGTTTGGAGATAGTCCCTAGAGGTTTTGTTGCAACAATGGAGGTTCAGTCAACATTATTGGGAAAGATTCTAGAAGCTCAGAAGGATGACAAAGAGATTTCCGAGATAAATGAGAAGATGAGTAAAGGAAAGGCCAAAGGTTTTCGTGAGGATGAGCATGACACCTTGTGGTTTGAGGACCGTGTATACGTACCCAATAATGCTGAGATCAGGAAGTTAATACTTCAGGAAGCTTATGACTCGCCATACTCAATACACCCCAGAAACACCAAGACGTATTTGGATTTAAAGGAGCATTTCTCGTGGACTGGTATGAAGAAGGATATTGCCGAGTATGTAGCCGTATGTGATGTATGTCAGAGAGTGAAGGCAGAACATCAGAAGCCAGCAAGATTACTGCAACCTATGCCGATACCCGAATGGAAGTGGGACAAGCTTGGCATGGATTTTATCACGGGGGGGGGGGGGGGGGGGGGGGGGGGGGGGGGGGGGGGGGGGGGGGGGGGGGGGGGGGGGGGGGGGGGGGGGGGGGGGGGGGGGGGGGGGGGGGGGGGGGGGGGGGGGGGGGGGGGGGGGGGGGGGGGGGGGGGGGGGGGGGGGGGGGGGGGGGGGGGGGGGGGGGGGGGGGGGGGGGGGGGGGGGGGGGGGGGGGGGGGGGGGGGGGGGGGGGGGGGGGGGGGGGGGGGGGGGGGGGGGGGGGGGGGGGGGGGGGGGGGGGGGGGGGGGGGGGGGGGGGGGGGGGGGGGGGGGGGGGGGGGGGGGGGGGGGGGGGGGGGGGGGGGGGGGGGGGGGGGGGGGGGGGGGGGGGGGGGGGGGGGGGGGGGGGGGGGGGGGGGGGGGGGGGGGGGGGGGGGGGGGGGGGGGGGGGGGGGGGGGGGGGGGGGGGGGGGGGGGGGGGGGGGGGGGGGGGGGGGGGGGGGGGGGGGGGGGGGGGGGGGGGGGGGGGGGGGGGGGGGGGGGGGGGGGGGGGGGGGGGGGGGGGGGGGGGGGGGGGGGGGGGGGGGGGGGGGGGGGGGGGGGGGGGGGGGGGGGGGGGGGGGGGGGGGGGGGGGGGGGGGGGGGGGGGGGGGGGGGGGGGGGGGGGGGGGGGGGGGGGGGGGGGGGGGGGGGGGGGGGGGGGGGGGGGGGGGGGGGGGGGGGGGGGGGGGGGGGGGGGGGGGGGGGGGGGGGGGGGGGGGGGGGGGGGGGGGGGGGGGGGGGGGGGGGGGGGGGGGGGGGGGGGGGGGGGGGGGGGGGGGGGGGGGGGGGGGGGGGGGGGGGGGGGGGGGGGGGGGGGGGGGGGGGGGGGGGGGGGGGGGGGGGGGGGGGGGGGGGGGGGGGGGGGGGGGGGGGGGGGGGGGGGGGGGGGGGGGGGGGGGGGGGGGGGGGGGGGGGGGGGGGGGGGGGGGGGGGGGGGGGGGGGGGGGGGGGGGGGGGGGGGGGGGGGGGGGGGGGGGGGGGGGGGGGGGGGGGGGGGGGGGGGGGGGGGGGGGGGGGGGGGGGGGGGGGGGGGGGGGGGCGCATACATTGCCACATGGCCCTCACCGTCCTCGAAATCTCCCACTCATTGTCAAAATAAGTAAGGATCTCCTTCAACCTGGCTAACTTTGCCTGGTCGCCGCCGGTGATCTGCCCGATTCGCTGCTGCATCCTCTCCATAGATGTCCTTCTGAGAGGTCCGGTGCTAGCTTTGGAAGATGAGAGGAGAGATGGTGGTCTTGCAATAGAGAAGAGGGAGAGGTGAGACGGTGGTTTTGCAATGGAGAGGATGGAGAGGACAGGGGGTGGTTTTGCAATGGAGAAGAGGGAGAGGCGAGACGGTGGTTTTGGAATAGAGATGATGGAGAGGAGAGGAGGTGGTTTTGCAATGGAGAAGAGGGAGAGGAGCGTGCATCAGCGATATAGGATTGGACGAGAGGGCCGACGCGCTGTGACTGGATCAAAATCAAAATCAATTTACCCTTCAATTGCAACCCCACATTAACTACTCTCCCTTTTTATTCTGGTTCATAATTGACCATGATTTTCACAAATAAAATATATGTTATACGTTACAAAAATAATATAATTTGAAAGTACATTCAGATACGAACCAAACGATACAATTTTTGGTGACATGCATTCATATTTTGCTTGTCAAATACAGTACATGGTCAAACTTTGACCCAAAATACGCACAAAAAAAAAATACTTCCAGGACCAGCGCCGCTCCTCTCCTCTTAAACCACCGCCGCTCCTCTCCTATTCCAATATAAATCCAGCGCCGCTGCTCTCCCGTTCTAATCCAAAACCAGCGCCGCTCCTCTCCCGTTCTAATCCAAAACCAGCGCCGCTCCTCTACTCTTCCATTAAAAAACCACCGCTGGTGAGTGAAGGTGCTGTGGAGAAGTAGATCGATGGAGGAGTACAACCAATACATGAGGATCGCAGACGGCGACCTGTGAAGCTAGCTAGGATGTTGCAACAGAGCGAAAAGGCAGTGATACAGTCTTGGTTTGACAACAAGGACCAACTAGCGGCGACGGCGACATCCATGGCCAAATATCTGCAACAGAGCGAAAAGGCAGTGATACTCCCGAAGGGAGTCGCACTGGAGTACATAGAGTTGCTCCTCTGGGCCATGGAGCAAACAGATTCACCGAATCCGATCGTGAGGCCGCGGTGGTGGGAGTATCGATCCCAGATGGAGCATCCACCAGAGATTGAAGGATCAAGCATCTACAGGGTGCCGTTTGTGAGGGTGTCGTACCAGAGCGAGCTGGTGGAGTCTTCGTCGACCGAACCCAACTGCAAGAGGAGAAAAGCAGTTGGCCCGACGACACTTCCCCGCCACCCTCTCCCTCGCTGTTCACATCGCCTCATGGGGCAGGTGTCTACCGCGAGGAATAGGAGGGGTCTGCCCCCCCAGCCCAATAGTCGGGCGGGTTGTGAGTTGTCAGGAGGAGCTTAGGGTTGTCAGTATTTGCAGGTTGTGAATTGTGTTTTGTGTCATGTATTTTGAGAGTACTTTCAGATATGAATGTCTTTTGAATTTCAGATTTGCAGTATTGAGAATATGAAGTATTTTATGAATTCTAGAGATCTATTTTTAGCACTTAAAAAATGTAGTTTCATAGGAGTATAAAAGTGCAGACAATGTGATTCTTAGAGAAGAAACTGCAAGTTTCAGTTTCAGATAAGAAACTGCTAGTTCAGTTTCAGATAAGAAACTGAAACTTTCAGAGGCAGAGCATTTACATTAACACGGCCTTTTCAAACAGGGATAACATCATGTTGGAAGTTTTTTTCATGGTCGAAAATGGAACTACTAGCTAGGTAACATCATGCTGATCGACATTCATGCATAGCACATGCTATTTTCAAAATGCCCACACAATGTCGAGTGTGCGAAAAACAGAGAAAATGAGGGACGAAGTTTTGTCAAGTGTTGGACGTGGTGCGCGTAGATGACAATGGGGACCCACATGTCAACAATGGCAGAGGCAAAAAATTTGGAGATATTTTCCCTGCATTAGGTGGAATCGAACCCGGGCGGAACACCAGTCGGGTACTGTCACTTGGCCACTGGGCTAGTTCAGTAGTTTCGATACAAATAAGGCACTGCCTCAGGTGGTCCGATCTCGTCCTGCGCCTTTGTGCGCTCGCCGCAGCGCCGCTGTCTGCCGTTGTGAACATGCTAAACAAACGAGATGAATCTGGAGGACTGTACGTGGAGAGGCGGATAGTCGGGACCCACCAGGTCTATGGCCCTACGCAAGCAACTGCCTCATTAAAAAAATACTTCCTCCTAATGCTATACTGACGTTGGGGCCCACGGGTTTGTCAACTTAGTTACATTTTTTTAGGTGCTTCAACGTAGTTACTAAAGGAGATAAATTTAAAACGAAGCCGGGGAGCTGGTAGGTATCATTTATTATCACTGGGGCAGCAAGTATTAGCTGGGTTGTGGGCAGCCCCGTCTAGGCTTTCTTTTTTAACATGCGCAACCCACGACATGCCAGTTTGTATTTTCTTGAGGGGCCGTCATGTATCGACCGGCCTATGGACCTCCCATCCGAGGTTTTATTTTTCATGAAACATCGACACCCCAACTTATGTAATTTTTTGAAGAAAACGCAGAGGTCTGTTCTATTTTTCTATATAAGAATAGGAACACCTGGTCCAACTTATGTTTCCGTTCTAACTATATTATGTATATTTCAATTATTTTATATGTTATTATATATTATTGTTATTGTCATCATATATTTAACATATACTTACATATATAAGAAAAGAATATCCCACATCTTATTAACTTATAAAAATAATTTCTTAACAATAAAATCCTGCATTTTTTTACATTAAGGCAACGAAAATCCTGGTGATTGTGTACAAAAGCTTGGGGGGGGGGGGGGGGGGGGGGGGGGGGGGGGGGGGGGGGGGGGGGGGGGGGGGGGGGGGGGGGGGGGGGGGGGGGGGGGGGGGGGGGGGGGGGGGGGGGGGGGGGGGGGGGGGGG
The DNA here is from genome assembly GCA_036873465.1 of Thinopyrum obtusiflorum. Taxonomy (NCBI): domain Eukaryota; kingdom Viridiplantae; phylum Streptophyta; class Magnoliopsida; order Poales; family Poaceae; genus Thinopyrum; species Thinopyrum obtusiflorum. The sequence continues at coordinate 4,623 of JAAAWM010008326.1, forward strand.
GGGGGGGGGGGGGGGGGGGGGGGGGGGGGGGGGGGGGGGGGGGGGGGGGGGGGGGGGGGGGGGGGGGGGGGGGGGGGGGGGGGGGGGGGGGGGGGGGGGGGGGGGGGGGGGGGGGGGGGGGGGGGGGGGGGGGGGGGGGGGGGGGGGGGGGGGGGGGGGGGGGGGGGGGGGGGGGGGGGGGGGGGGGGGGGGGGGGGGGGGGGGGGGGGGGGGGGGGGGGGGGGGGGGGGGGGGGGGGGGGGGGGGGGGGGGGGGGGGGGGGGGGGGGGGGGGGGGGGGGGGGGGGGGGGGGGGGGGGGGGGGGGGGGGGGGGGGGGGGGGGGGGGGGGGGGGGGGGGGGGGGGGGGGGGGGGGGGGGGGGGGGGGGGGGGGGGGGGGGGGGGGGGGGGGGGGGGGGGGGGGGGGGGGGGGGGGGGGGGGGGGGGGGGGGGGGGGGGGGGGGGGGGGGGGGGGGGGGGGGGGGGGGGGGGGGGGGGGGGGGGGGGGGGGGGGGGGGGGGGGGGGGGGGGGGGGGGGGGGGGGGGGGGGGGGGGGGGGGGGGGGGGGGGGGGGGGGGGGGGGGGGGGGGGGGGGGGGGGGGGGGGGGGGGGGGGGGGGGGGGGGGGGGGGGGGGGGGGGGGGGGGGGGGGGGGGGGGGGGGGGGGGGGGGGGGGGGGGGGGGGGGGGGGGGGGGGGGGGGGGGGGGGGGGGGGGGGGGGGGGGGGGGGGGGGGGGGGGGGGGGGGGGGGGGGGGGGGGGGGGGGGGGGGGGGGGGGGGGGGGGGGGGGGGGGGGGGGGGGGGGGGGGGGGGGGGGGGGGGGGGGGGGGGGGGGGGGGGGGGGGGGGGGGGGGGGGGGGGGGGGGGGGGGGGGGGGGGGGGGGGGGGGGGGGGGGGGGGGGGGGGGGGGGGGGGGGGGGGGGGGGGGGGGGGGGGGGGGGGGGGGGGGGGGGGGGGGGGGGGGGGGGGGGGGGGGGGGGGGGGGGGGGGGGGGGGGGGGGGGGGGGGGGGGGGGGGGGGGGGGGGGGGGGGGGGGGGGGGGGGGGGGGGGGGGGGGGGGGGGGGGGGGGGGGGGGGGGGGGGGGGGGGGGGGGGGGGGGGGGGGGGGGGGGGGGGGGGGGGGGGGGGGGGGGGGGGGGGGGGGGGGGGGGGGGGGGGGGGGGGGGGGGGGGGGGGGGGGGGGGGGGGGGGGGGGGGGGGGGGGGGGGGGGGGGGGGGGGGGGGGGGGGGGGGGGGGGGGGGGGGGGGGGGGGGGGGGGGGGGGGGGGGGGGGGGGGGGGGGGGGGGGGGGGGGGGGGGGGGGGGGGGGGGGGGGGGGGGGGGGGGGGGGGGGGGGGGGGGGGGGGGGGGGGGGGGGGGGGGGGGGGGGGGGGGGGGGGGGGGGGGGGGGGGGGGGGGGGGGGGGGGGGGGGGGGGGGGGGGGGGGGGGGGGGGGGGGGGGGGGGGGGGGGGGGGGGGGGGGGGGGGGGGGGGGGGGGGGGGGGGGGGGGGGGGGGGGGGGGGGGGGGGGGGGGGGGGGGGGGGGGGGGGGGGGGGGGGGGGGGGGGGGGGGGGGGGGGGGGGGGGGGGGGGGGGGGGGGGGGGGGGGGGGGGGGGGGGGGGGGGGGGGGGGGGGGGGGGGGGGGGGGGGGGGGGGGGGGGGGGGGGGGGGGGGGGGGGGGGGGGGGGGGGGGGGGGGGGGGGGGGGGGGGGGGGGGGGGGGGGGGGGGGGGGGGGGGGGGGGGGGGGGGGGGGGGGGGGGGGGGGGGGGGGGGGGGGGGGGGGGGGGGGGGGGGGGGGGGGGGGGGGGGGGGGGGGGGGGGGGGGGGGGGGGGGGGGGGGGGGGGGGGGGGGGGGGGGGGGGGGGGGGGGGGGGGGGGGGGGGGGGGGGGGGGGGGGGGGGGGGGGGGGGGGGGGGGGGGGGGGGGGGGGGGGGGGGGGGGGGGGGGGGGGGGGGGGGGGGGGGGGGGGGGGGGGGGGGGGGGGGGGGGGGGGGGGGGGGGGGGGGGGGGGGGGGGGGGGGGGGGGGGGGGGGGGGGGGGGGGGGGGGGGGGGGGGGGGGGGGGGGGGGGGGGGGGGGGGGGGGGGGGGGGGGGGGGGGATTATGCACGCTGTGAAATTTGGCTATAGATGGAACATAGGGGATGGGAGCAGAACCAGGTTCTGGGAAGATAGTTGGTTTGGCACATCCCCCCTAGCAGTCCAATTTTGGCCTATTTACTCTGTCCACAATGAGCTTAACAAAAGTGTCAGTGAAGTTTGGGACGGTCAATGCCTAAAACTCTCTTTAACAAAAGCATTAGCTTTACTGCCGAGCCGGATGCCCTGATTTGGCAGCTGGACAATAAGGGGAAGTATTCCTCCAGCTCCATCTATCATGTTATCAACTTTAGAGGGGTTCAACCCGTGTTTATCCCTGATGTCTGGAAATTGAGAGTTCCCCCTAAAATTCATGTATTTCTCTAGCTTCTCTCCAAAAACAAATTGATGACTAGGGATAACCTTAGGAAGAGACACATCATCAAACCCCTTGATTGTGTTTACTGCTTGGAACAAGAGTCTCGTTATCACCTATTTTTTGAATGTATAGTTGCTAAACATCTCTGGCCCCACATTGGGGAATATTTCTCTAGTCAGATTGGCTCATCCTTCGAATCTGTCACCAGATTCTGGATTGCTACCAAAAAGTGCTCAGTTTTAAACACTGTTAGCTCAGCTGTCCTTTGGTGCCTCTGGAAATATAGAAATGCTACGATTTTCAGTAACACCTCCTGGATTTCCATTCCGCAGGTCTTGAGGTTGATCAGGAACATGGTGAGGAACTGTGCAATTCTTTCCTCCGGATCGGACAAGGACAAGTGGATGAGCTTCGTGGAAACCCTAACAAGATCCCTCCAGAAACCGTTGGTGATTACTTGTGGCTGAACAAGGCTCGACCTGCTCTGGGGCTGGACCCGTGCGCTCGTCTTAAGATCTCTGATGAAGATGATGGGCACCTGGCGCCGAAAAAGAGGGACATCCACCATGCTACGCCTTCCAGCCCGGTCTCTCCGCTTGCTTACTGGTCGTCGCAGGCTGACACGGCCCCTCGGCTGAAGACCATGAAGGCTTCGCTGGACCCTCCTTGTGTCATTTGAGTGCTCTATCCGCTCTGCCTTTGGCACCGCTCGGGTGATTTGTGTTATTCAGAGAACTTGTTCATCCACCCCCTAGTTTGTAGCTTTTCTACCTTTGCTTTCGAACTGCTCTTTGAGCTGCTGTATCAGAATATGTTGTGGTTTCGTGGGGGGGGGGGGGGGGGGGGGGGGGGGGGGGGGGGGGGGGGGGGGGGGGGGGGGGGGGGGGGGGGGGGGGGGGGGGGGGGGGGGGGGGGGGGGGGGGGGGGGGGGGGGGGGGGGGGGGGGGGGGGGGGGGGGGGGGGGGGGGGGGGGGGGGGGGGGGGGGGGGGGGGGGGGGGGGGGGGGGGGGGGGGGGGGGGGGGGGGGGGGGGGGGGGGGGGGGGGGGGGGGGGGGGGGGGGGGGGGGGGGGGGGGGGGGGGGGGGGGGGGGGGGGGGGGGGGGGGGGGGGGGGGGGGGGGGGGGGGGGGGGGGGGGGGGGGGGGGGGGGGGGGGGGGGGGGGGGGGGGGGGGGGGGGGGGGGGGGGGGGGGGGGGGGGGGGGGGGGGGGGGGGGGGGGGGGGGGGGGGGGGGGGGGGGGGGGGGGGGGGGGGGGGGGGGGGGGGGGGGGGGGGGGGGGGGGGGGGGGGGGGGGGGGGGGGGGGGGGGGGGGGGGGGGGGGGGGGGGGGGGGGGGGGGGGGGGGGGGGGGGGGGGGGGGGGGGGGGGGGGGGGGGGGGGGGGGGGGGGGGGGGGGGGGGGGGGGGGGGGGGGGGGGGGGGGGGGGGGGGGGGGGGGGGGGGGGGGGGGGGGGGGGGGGGGGGGGGGGGGGGGGGGGGGGGGGGGGGGGGGGGGGGGGGGGGGGGGGGGGGGGGGGGGGGGGGGGGGGGGGGGGGGGGGGGGGGGGGGGGGGGGGGGGGGGGGGGGGGGGGGGGGGGGGGGGGGGGGGGGGGGGGGGGGGGGGGGGGGGGGGGGGGGGGGGGGGGGGGGGGGGGGGGGGGGGGGGGGGGGGGGGGGGGGGGGGGGGGGGGGGGGGGGGGGGGGGGGGGGGGGGGGGGGGGGGGGGGGGGGGGGGGGGGGGGGGGGGGGGGGGGGGGGGGGGGGGGGGGGGGGGGGGGGGGGGGGGGGGGGGGGGGGGGGGGGGGGGGGGGGGGGGGGGGGGGGGGGGGGGGGGGGGGGGGGGGGGGGGGGGGGGGGGGGGGGGGGGGGGGGGGGGGGGGGGGGGGGGGGGGGGGGGGGGGGGGGGGGGGGGGGGGGGGGGGGGGGGGGGGGGGGGGGGGGGGGGGGGGGGGGGGGGGGGGGGGGGGGGGGGGGGGGGGGGGGGGGGGGGGGGGGGGGGGGGGGGGGGGGGGGGGGGGGGGGGGGGGGGGGGGGGGGGGGGGGGGGGGGGGGGGGGGGGGGGGGGGGGGGGGGGGGGGGGGGGGGGGGGGGGGGGGGGGGGGGGGGGGGGGGGGGGGGGGGGGGGGGGGGGGGGGGGGGGGGGGGGGGGGGGGGGGGGGGGGGGGGGGGGGGGGGGGGGGGGGGGGGGGGGGGGGGGGGGGGGGGGGGGGGGGGGGGGGGGGGGGGGGGGGGGGGGGGGGGGGGGGGGGGGGGGGGGGGGGGGGGGGGGGGGGGGGGGGGGGGGGGGGGGGGGGGGGGGGGGGGGGGGGGGGGGGGGGGGGGGGGGGGGGGGGGGGGGGGGGGGGGGGGGGGGGGGGGGGGGGGGGGGGGGGGGGGGGGGGGGGGGGGGGGGGGGGGGGGGGGGGGGGGGGGGGGGGGGGGGGGGGGGGGGGGGGGGGGGGGGGGGGGGGGGGGGGGGGGGGGGGGGGGGGGGGGGGGGGGGGGGGGGGGGGGGGGGGGGGGGGGGGGGGGGGGGGGGGGGGGGGGGGGGGGGGGGGGGGGGGGGGGGGGGGGGGGGGGGGGGGGGGGGGGGGGGGGGGGGGGGGGGGGGGGGGGGGGGGGGGGGGGGGGGGGGGGGGGGGGGGGGGGGGGGGGGGGGGGGGGGGGGATCTGTTTTGGTGAGGGTAAATAAAGGAAGAGCATTCAATGCCATCATTAAGAGAAGTAATATCTACACCAATCTTAGCAGCAATGGCATTGAAGAATCATTAAAGTTGGAGAATGAAGTGTGTTTCATACCCTGGGGTTTTTGCACTTCCAGGTTCTGAACCTCTTTGAGCTATTGAGCCTTTTCAATAATGGTTCTCTTGTCACCAGCTACCCTGACACTGGTTTTGGTGGCTTTAACAGGACCCCATTTGGGAAGGTGCTTCTCCTTAGGAAGGGCAGGGAAGTCAGAGTTGTATTTTGAGTCCAAATTGTCTGGGAGTTCAGTTGTTTCAACAAGTGCCTCTTGATCCTCTTGTAGATCTACATAACCTTCTAATTCCATCAGATCATCATCTTTCAGGAGCTCCATTTCCCTGAGGAGGTTGAATCCATCAGTTTCATCAAGCACATAATTCAAGATCTTTTCCTGGATGTTGAGTTGAGGAGTGTATGGAGAATCAGGGAGGTGTGTCTTGAGGACTGAAGTGGGTGTAGTTTCTCCAAGCATCTGATTGTGGCCAAAAGACTGTCCTCTGATGTTAGGGGCCCCAGAATTGGCAGGGGGGGGGGGGGGGGGGGGGGGGGGGGGGGGGGGGGGGGGGGGGGGGGGGGGGGGGGGGGGGGGGGGGGGGGGGGGGGGGGGGGGGGGGGGGGGGGGATCTAGAGCTCCTGTTGGATTCAGCATCTTCAGTAAGATTGGTACCAGTTTCAGCTGCAGAGACATATGTACCAGCAGAGAGGTTGGTGGAGGTGCCAGTTTCAGTGGGGGTTAAGGACTCCACCTCAATGAGTAGCCTGTAGATTTTGTTCCCAACTCCAAAAAGCCTTTCAGCAGGGATTTTGGAGGGATCTTTACATAAGATTTTGACCCTAACAGTTTCATAGAATGACTTGAAATTATGCTGCCAATCCACATCCAGTAAGACCCCCAGAGTGGAAGTGATTTGATCCAGCATAGTCCAGTCACACCACTTGGGGGTTCAATTTCCTGATCTTGATCCAAGTTTCCTGGAGGTCCTCTTCAGCCTCAATCCTGCCTTTCCAGACTTCAACATTGACTACAACATTGTCTTTTTTGAGACCAAAACAGGGGTATCCAGCAACTTGAACTACATCTATTTCAGGAGGGAATTTGACCAAGAATGTCCACTCATCTAGGGCATTGATTGGCCAGGGCCAGTTGGTTTTGTAAATGTCTGCAAACTCAGTGGCAAGTTCCTGCTTGGTCACTTCACCAGCTTCTACCAGAACAATCCCCACATTCTTCAGGGAGCCATGATACTGAGCATTTTCATCAGGTGGGTCTATGTGGTAGAACCCTAATCCTGGAGCAGCACTTCCAACATATCTAGTAGAACTGTGGGTTTTCCTTCTGACAGGGCAATTCTCAACTTTATGAGTAACCATTTTGCAGATAAAACAACTCTTGGGCTTGACATATTTATCCAAATGATGCCCTGGTTCCCCACAGTTGTAGTAGATCACCTCAGAGTATGCCATAAGGCCCGAAGCAGGGGCAGGAGCAGTTTTCTGGATGTCCTGTCTCTTCTTTTGCTGATTCTTGCCTTGAGATTTCCCACTGATCTGAGAGTCAGAACCACCAGCAGATTGATCTTGGGCAATTACAGGAGCCTGCCCAGATTGTGCCCCCATTTGGGGCGGAGGTGGGGGGGGGGGGGGGGGGGGGGGGGGGGGGGGGGGGGGGGGGGGGGGGGGGGGGGGGGGGGGGGGGGGGGGGGGGGGGGGGGGGGGGGGGGGGGGGGGGGGGGGGGGGGGGGGGGGGGGGGGGGGGGGGGGGGGGGGGGGGGGGGGGGGGGGGGGGGGGGGGGGGGGGGGGGGGGGGGGGGGGGGGGGGGGGGGGGGGGGGGGGGGGGGGGGGGGGGGGGGGGGGGGGGGGGGGGGGGGGGGGGGGGGGGGGGGGGGGGGGGGGGGGGGGGGGGGGGGGGGGGGGGGGGGGGGGGGGGGGGGGGGGGGGGGGGGGGGGGGGGGGGGGGGGGGGGGGGGGGGGGGGGGGGGGGGGGGGGGGGGGGGGGGGGGGGGGGGGGGGGGGGGGGGGGGGGGGGGGGGGGGGGGGGGGGGGGGGGGGGGGGGGGGGGGGGGGGGGGGGGGGGGGGGGGGGGGGGGGGGGGGGGGGGGGGGGGGGGGGGGGGGGGGGGGGGGGGGGGGGGGGGGGGGGGGGGGGGGGGGGGGGGGGGGGGGGGGGGGGGGGGGGGGGGGGGGGGGGGGGGGGGGGGGGGGGGGGGGGGGGGGGGGGGGGGGGGGGGGGGGGGGGGGGGGGGGGGGGGGGGGGGGGGGGGGGGGGGGGGGGGGGGGGGGGGGGGGGGGGGGGGGGGGGGGGGGGGGGGGGGGGGGGGGGGGGGGGGGGGGGGGGGGGGGGGGGGGGGGGGGGGGGGGGGGGGGGGGGGGGGGGGGGGGGGGGGGGGGGGGGGGGGGGGGGGGGGGGGGGGGGGGGGGGGGGGGGGGGGGGGGGGGGGGGGGGGGGGGGGGGGGGGGGGGGGGGGGGGGGGGGGGGGGGGGGGGGGGGGGGGGGGGGGGGGGGGGGGGGGGGGGGGGGGGGGGGGGGGGGGGGGGGGGGGGGGGGGGGGGGGGGGGGGGGGGGGGGGGGGGGGGGGGGGGGGGGGGGGGGGGGGGGGGGGGGGGGGGGGGGGGGGGGGGGGGGGGGGGGGGGGGGGGGGGGGGGGGGGGGGGGGGGGGGGGGGGGGGGGGGGGGGGGGGGGGGGGGGGGGGGGGGGGGGGGGGGGGGGGGGGGGGGGGGGGGGGGGTATTCTTATATAAAAATAGAACAGACCTATGCTTTTCTTCAAAAAATACATAAATTGGGCTGCCAAAAATAAAATCTTGGATGGGAGGTCCATAGGCCGGTCGATACATGACGGCCCTAAGAAAATACAAACATGCATATGGACCTCCCATCCGAGGACGTGGGTTGCGCATGTTAAAAATGAAAGCCTAGACAGGGCAGCCCAAAACCACGTCCAACACTTGCCAAAACTTCGTCCCTCATTTTCTCTGTGTTTCTCACACTCAACATTGTGTGGGCATTTTGACCGTGCATCATATGAAGATGTGCTATGCATGAATCTTGATCAGCATGATGTTAACTGGCTGATAGTTCCATTTTTGACCATGAATAAAACTTCCAACATGATGTTAACCCTGTTTGAAAAGGCAGTGTTAATATAAGTGCTCTGCCTCTCAAAGTTGCAGTTTCTTATCTGAAACTGAACTTGCAGTTTCTTATCTGAAACTGAAACTTGCAGTTTCTTCTCTGAGAATCACATTGTCTGCACTTTTATACTCCTATGAAACTACATTTTTTAAGTGCTAAAAATAGATATCTAGAATTCATAAAATATTTCAGATGCTCAATACTGCAAATCTAAAATTCAAAAGACATTCATATCTGAAAGTACTCTCAAAATACACAACACAAAACACAATTCACAACCTGCAAATACTGACAACGGGGGGGGGGGGGGGGGGGGGTTGGGCTGGGGGGGGGCAGCCCCCTCCTATTCCTCAGCGGCAGACAGCCGCCCCGTGAAACGATGTGAACAGCAAGGGAGACGATGGCGGGGAAGCGTCATCGGGCCAATTGCTTTTCTCCTCTTGCAGTTGGATTCGGTCGACGAAGACTCCACCGGCTCACTCTGGCAGGACACCCTCACAAACGACACCCTATAGATGCTCGATCCTT